>CACVKI010143305.1:0-38457 GCA_902732785.1 Trichogramma evanescens | reverse complement strand
TTCATTGCTTCAATCAATCATTTGATTAAATTAATAGTAAATAAAATATTAAATTAGATTTCATTGAATCAATGAATTTTTTTTCTCAGTGTAGAACTATTTAATGCGCACCCACATCAAACACAAAATTCAAATTCTGGTAAAAATGGAAATTAAAATACTTATTGTAACTTTCTTTTGCATTTATTATAAGTAGAATAAAAGTATAATGGTAACTCTAGCATTGTGTCAGCAAACCTGAAAAAAAAATAATTAAAATTTTTTTATTATTCGGCCATGGACCAAGCCGTAATGCTTGTAAACTTTAGAACTATTTATTATTTAATTAATTTTACTTTAATTTCTTACTTTATACATAAATACGGTCATATACGTCATATACAATAGCAGCGCGCATCGCAAACCGACGCTGCATAGGCACTTATACTACCAAATTTGCGGACGGACGGACGGACACTCGTTTTTCACGGGTTTACCCCTCATACCAAACGCCGATAAAGATGTTTTAAATTAGAAGAATAAACCCATTCGATGATCTATGCGCCGAGTAGCAGAAGCAGCCTAGTTGCAGTGTCTCTGTATTATTTCTTATACTTTCTCTTATGCTTCTCCTACCGACCGCCTGAATCAGAATTCATCGAATTTGGTAAAAATTGAAAGTGTGAGTCTAGCGAAGTAGGTGCGTTGCCTATGCCTAATTATGTGTTGTTCCCCACTTTGTTGGATATAGACTTTCTAATCGTTTCTGAAATGTATTTCTACGCTGCATAGCTAC
Source organism: Trichogramma evanescens (assembly GCA_902732785.1). Lineage (NCBI taxonomy): Eukaryota > Metazoa > Arthropoda > Insecta > Hymenoptera > Trichogrammatidae > Trichogramma > Trichogramma evanescens. The sequence continues at coordinate 37,682 of CACVKI010143305.1, read as the reverse complement.
TATTTTAGTTCTTTAGAGAAATTATAGATCAGATACTGGGTGTATAGTCAGTACACGTTACGAAGCCGCAGCGTGAACATCGAGCCGAAGCAGCAGCAATTGTAGCTGACTATTCTCTTAAAAAAAAGTAATTTAAGTGATAAGTGATTGTGATTTGTGCTTGAACTGAAAAATAAACATGTCGAACGAGTCCGCAGAAATTTTCGATAATCAAATAGCATTAGAAATATTGAAGAGCTTGCGAGAAAATATAAATTCGGAGATCGTGGATGAGCGACGCAAGTTTATTCATAAGGTTTATCCTTCAATCAGACTGTGGTCCTACGGTAAATTGTCACGTCCAAATTGTGTCCAAGACGTTTGTCGTTCCGAAGACATCGAGCACCTTACCATTGATTACATCAAGTTTGAGGACAAAGACAAAGAGTACATAAAAAAACTTGAATCGTTCTTTAACTTCCTGGCTTACTCTGGATATAAGGACGAGCCCAAGCTCGATGAAGACGGCAAGCCATCGTCGCGTCGCACCACACCGGTGCATCATGCGGCTAAAATAAATCAGTACCTATACAAAATAATTCCACTATTTAAGACATATAACCGATACGACGTCAATTACACCGACGAATCTGGACTGTCGCATTTCCACGTGGCCTGCAGATATGGCTTAAACAACGAAATCGAGAAATTCCTCAGGTCAGGGCATGATCCGAATTTGGCCAGCGACGACGGATCGACACCTTTGCACGAAATTTACAAGGGACACCATTTTTTAAATCATATCAAGAGATTAGTGGTTTTTTTTTTTCAAGATCTGCGATGAAGTGAATCAGTCGGTGCAGATCGACGCTCGAGACAAGTTAGGCCGGACACCACTGCAGTTGGCCATAGCGAATCTCTGGCTGGACTGCATTGATATTCTCTTTGAACGTGGCGCTGATCTGTCTAGTTTCGTTTTTCCCACTGACAGTTATTTCGCCGAGAGATATAATATACCATTTAATGCAATGATGATCAATAGCCGATTGGAACTAGCGTCCGTTGCGTTGGCCGTCGTCGAAAAAATTGAGAATAGAGGATATCAACTGAAGCGAAGTGACGCCTTGACGATCATGAAATTTTTCGCCAAGTATAGATTGTTCGAGAAGTCGTCAGATCTTGAAAAATGTTGGTACGACGATAAGGAGTTCACAGATCACGCAAAAATTATCGGGATACGTCCGGGTCTGTCGCTCGATGAAGTGGTTCGATTGCGACCCGAAGAGGCGGAAAAACTACTCACATATGAGGACTACTGGAAATTTGCTTGCTCTAGGCTATTGTGTCGGCAGATCAGGAAGTATCAGGAACTAAGTGCATTGAATCTGTGCGAGAAACTATCGAGAGGATTTTTCCGGAGCTGGGCACTGGATCCTTTCATGGAGCTGACGCACCACCGACTGCCGATTCTTTGCTGTGAGATGATCATCGAGCAACTATCGAACGAAGATTTATGCAATATTTGCTTGGCGGCTGCAGAAAAAAGCTCGTAATGTCAATATAAGCAAATTTGCAGTATTTTCTATATCTGTTGTAATTAAATGTTGTTTTGTTTGAATGTTGTACAAATAAATAAATTTGAAACAATGAGTTCCGATTATCTTATTGACAAGCATACGATCGTTTGAAGTATAAAATATTGCCATTCGGAGCGCGACACGCGCTCCTCGATGTATGGGTCAGATTCAGATTTTTTTTGAATAAATATGTGGACGAGGTTCACGGATTTTTCTGAAAATGTTGGTATTTTATAGTACATGGAAAAAAAGTGTTAAAGAAATCGGCCGTAGCCTTCAGAATCTGTGTAGACGTTTTTTATTTTTACAAATTTTAAAATGGTTTTTGACTTAAAAAATTTGAAAAATTTTTATGAAATTACGTTTCAACAAAATAAACTGTCTTAAATTCTTTCCGACTTTTAGAGTGCTTCAGGGCCTCTGAATGGTTCGATAATGCAGACCGGAGTATTTTTTTTCTTAATGACGGCACCAAAAAACAATTCGTGGAATTTTTTCGGATGTGCCGCTAAAGTCTAAGTAACTGATAATTGACATTTTGAAATTACCAGATTTAAAAATGATCAAAACAAAGAATTGTGAAGTAAGACTCAAATTATAAGGACCAGACTGTCATACTTGCTGCTACATAATCTTTTGATGAAAGAATTTCCACGATTTTTGATTATTTTATCAGAAATCTAAAATTTTAAACAGTAATGATGAAGTGTTAGTATGATATAGTATACACACAACACGGTCAGGCGTGCGAGTCACGCATTTGAGGAGTAGAGTACGAATTTCGTAGCGCGATTAAAAACACGTAGTATCCTGCCGTGCCAAACGTAACGGCTTCTGTCGCATTCGAAAATTCGAAAGCGCCGAATTGCAGCTGCCGCTCGAGTCAACTCTGACATGACGCTCGTTCGTTTCGTTCAGCGGGTGGCCGGTTTTCCGTTGGTAGGTCGTGCTCGATTGGTCGCTTTGCTCCGACCGAGGCGCATCATTCGTGCAGTTGTAACGTGTAGTAGCACGAAGCGCCGCTTGAATATTAACATGGCCGCCCTTTGCGGGCGCCACGACGATTTTTAATGCTGCATCGCGGGTAAATGAAGTTAAAATCGTAAGTTTATTAATTTTTTATTCATTAGATAGTTTTAAAAAATGTATCGCATAATTTTCCAAAAATACCGTTACATCCCTATCGACGTCGTTGCGACGCATCGCGCATTCGGTCGATGACGCTGTAAATGAAAAATTAGCTCGCTCGCTCGAGAGAAAGAAATTAATATTTACACGTTTGCGGCGCGATTATTACTGCGAGACGTGAGACGTGGACAAAGGCCGACAGTGTCGGGTGGCAGTTACTCAGGCGTCGATCGAGAAATTGAATTTCTTAGGACTTTCATAAACAATCTTCATCGATTCGATTATTCCAGCTGCACTTTTGCACTCGAATTAATAGCAATAGTTTTTGAGTTACAATCTCTAATGCTTCTATGCTGTATTTCGAGTCTTTGAAAAGCCGCTCCAGGAGCGCCACCGTCTAAATTACGAACCCACCGAGACCGAGCCATCAGCTACGATAGTGAAAGTGGATGACACCACATTGATATCCGAGCCTCATACGTGTGTAACACATAACGTGTTGCTGGTTGCTTGCAGTGTACAGTGGACGTCCAACCGAGTAGACCAAGTTTACATCCTAAACTAAATACACGTGCTGCAAACACACATGTGTGTTCGTCCGCAGACAGACATAAGAGTAATTTGATTTTTCGCACCAAGCGCACAAAATCACACAGTGACGTATCATGAGCGGTCGTTCATTAGCCGTGCAGATGGCCAAGTCCTGCACGTTTTTTGCTTTTACTGCCGTTCTTTTTCTGCTTTTGGCCCACTCGGTGTCGCAGACACGAGCTCACGGCGTCCACGATGACCGCCATCACCGCCGTTATACTCTTCAAGATCTTGAAGGTGAGGAGCCACTGGGTTTCAAGTACTCGAGAGAAGCCAATGAGTACAGTGATAATAAGGAGCATAAAATTGTGAAAAAAGCTTCTGCTGTGTGGGAAAATTTTGACGATGATTCGGAACACCATCAGCATCAGCATCATCACCACGATTTTTTCTAGACGCAAACATATAAATCTAAGGCTCAGTTCACCCTTACTATTCAACTCTATGTAACCCTAATTATATAATTATAAGACAGCGAGCATCAGACACTATGATCATTCTGTGTATAAAATAACATGTATAATAGTTGATAAGTGTTTTAAATATGTTTATATCTTTCTGTATCACAATTTATTTCATGAAATAAACATAAGTTCATAAAAAACAAATAGAATATCACATACTTTTCCTTTAATTCTCTCTTCTATATTTTCTCGCTCGCACGATCATCGCGCGCTGCAATCGATAATTGTGTTATACTGTCACGGGCTACGTTTTTAAATGATTCAAATGGAGACGAAATAAATTTTTTTCGGGTAGCTGGAAGTCGAACACTCGCTTTCTTTAAACCTTTGTACGTGGATCATTCAATCGAAAGATCTATAATTGTGTAGAATAACTAGATTGCCCGAACATGATTCATAGTTAGAGTGTGCGATTACCCGAAAAAAGTTAGGTTAAGATCGAGTTTTCGTTCGAGTTCCCTATTTAAAAAGAAAGAAAAAACCCATTCGATGATCTATGTGCCGAGTTATGTATGGAAGCAGCCTAGTTGCAGTGCCTCTGTATTTTTTCTACTTTCTCTTATGCTTCTCTTATGCTTCTCTAAAAAGTGTGAGTCTAGGGAAGTAGGGGCGTTGCCTATATGCTTAGCCATCTGCTATTGACATTATACAGCGTATTGTCTTACGCACGAGTGGCCCCCACTACGCTGGATTTACGCTTTCTATTGGTTACCGAATTTAATACCTCTACATATAGATCGCGTTGTTATAATTGTAACCTCGTACATATATCATAGCGTCAGCCACGTGTTTTATACTCTTTCCATCCAGATCGTATTGCATGTGAATGATCAGTACACGTTACGACGTCGCAGCGTGAGCATCAAACAGATATAGCAGCAACTGCATCTGGTTAGTCTAGTAAAAGAAATAAAAAATATCTCAAGTTTTAAGTGATTGTGAGTTGTGTTTGAGTGAGTTAAACCATGGAAAAATCCATTGCCGGTTTTAATGGACCAGAAAACTTAGGAAAATTGAAGAGCTCTCGAGAAAATGTCAACTGGGAGATTGTAGATGAGCGACGCAAATTTATTCATCGAGCTTGTTCTGTCATCGGACAATGGAACTACGGTACACCTCCAAATATCCAAGACGTTTTTCGTTCCGAAGACATCGAGCGTCTTGCCATGGATTACATAAACTTTGTGGACAAAGACCGTTGGTATAGAAGTAAACTTGAATTGTTCATTAATTTTCTGGCTTACTCTGGCTATAGAGACGAGCCCCAGCTCGATGGAGACGGCAAGCCATCGTCGCGTCGCACCACACCGGTGCATCATGCGGCTAAAATAAATCAGAAATTATACGAAATACGTCCACAATTTAAAATATATAATCGTTACGACGTCAATTACACCGACGAATCTGGACTGTCGCATTTCCATGTGGCCTGCAGATATGGCTTGGACGACGAAATCAAGAAATTCCTCGAGCTTGGCCAGGATCCTAATTGCCTCTGGCCAGAAACAGGAGATTCGCCACTACACTTGTATCTGATTGGTAATTACAAATACAAGCGCAACACGAAAATGGCCGAACCACTGATGAGAAGTAGTGCTGATCTTAATTTGGCTAACAAAGATGGATTGACACCATTGCACATTATAAGCAAGGAATACAAATACGATGTGTTCAGGAATCCACCAAATCCTGAAGTGCCCAAGATATTATTCGAAATCAGCGACGAAAAACAACAGCCGTTGTCGGTCGATGCCCGTGACAAATTCGGTAACACGCCTTTGCACTTGGCTGTGCTCCACTACAACGAGTATGTAATTGAATTGCTGCTGAGAAGAGGCGCCGATCCGAATTCGGCCAACGACGAGGGATCTACACCTTTGCACGTATTTTTCAAGAGAGACAATAATCCTGATTTCAAGGTTCCAGTGAAGCTATTTTTCAAGATCTGCGACGAAGTGAATCAGTCGGTGCAGGTCGACGCTCGAGACAAGTTGGGCCGGACACCACTGCAGTTGGCCGTGGCGAATCTCTGGCCGGATTGCATTGATATTCTCTTTGAACGTGGCGCTGATCTGTCAAAATTCATTTTTCCCACTGACAGTTACTTCGCCGAGAGATATAATAAATCAAGCTATGAAATTGCGTCCGACTGCAGATTGAGACTAGCGTCCGGTGTGTTGGCTGTCGTCGAAAAAATTGAGAATAGAGGATATCAACTGAAGCGAAGTGACGCCTCGACGATCATGAAATTTTTCGTCAAGTATAGATTGTTCGAGAAGTCGTCAGATCTCGAAAAATGTTGGTACAATGACGAGAAGTTCTTTACAAGAGCAAAAGAGATACGGATACGTCCGGGTCTGTCGCTCGATGAAGTGGTTCGATTGCGACCCGAAGAGGCGGCAAAACTACTCACGTATGAGGACTACTGGAAGTTTGCTTGCTCGTTTCATGTGGGTTTGCAGTCCTATAAGTTTCGGGAGCTTAGTACTGATAATCTGGTCGAGAAAGTATCGAGAGGATTTTTTCGAAGCTGGGCCCTGGATCCTCTCTGGGAGCTGATACATCACCGTCTGCCACTTGAGTGCTGTGAGATGATCACTGAGGAATTGAAGAACGAGGATTTATATAATATTTGCTTGGCGGCTGCAGGAAAGAGTTCGTAAAGTCAATATAAGCTTTTTTGCAGTATTTTTTATATCTGTTGTAATTAAATGTTGTTTTGTTTAAATGTTGTACAAATAAATAAATTTGAAAGAATGAGTTCCGATTATTTTATTGAAAAGCATACGATCGTTTGAAGTATAAAATATGTATGGGTCAGATTCAGATTTTTTTTGAATAAATATGTGGACGAGGTCTACAGATTTTTTGGAAAATGTTGGTATGTTATAGTACATGGAAAAGTGCCAAATTCGGGATTTTAGACTCCGATATAGGTCGTAGCCTTCAGAATCTGTGTAGACATTTATTTTCTATTTTTACAAATTTTAAAATTGTTTTTGACTGGAAAATTTTGAAAAATGTTTGTGAAATTACGTTTCAACAAAATAAACTATCTTGAATTCTCTCCGATTTTTTGAAAAAACAATTTCTTGAATTTTTTCGGAATTCTCTAGTCATGCCGCTGAAGTCTAGAGCTGAAAAGCGCCATTTTTAACAAAAATAGGTCGTAGAAGCCAGTGCTTTGACTAAAAAAATTTTCAGAAAATATTTTGAATTTCTCATCAAAGTTTAAAACTTTCTTGTTCGTGGCATTTTTTCGATTATGGTCTTCTTGTCCAATTTAGAGCATCTATCACAGAGATTAATTTATCAAATTTGAGTGATAAGTAAAAACGATGAACAAAGAAGTGTTAAACGTTGATAAGAAATTCAATCATTTAACTAGACGAAGAACAGTTGAAGAAACATGACTAGAGAATTCCGAAAAAATTCAAGAAATCGCCCAATGTAATTCAGTATATGAAAAAGAACAAGTTTAAGTATATTCAAGATGCTTGGGCTTGAACTAATGAGTATTGAACCATGAGTCGCTTATTAAATGAATATTAATGCGCTTATAAATTGTTTAAATCTCACATATGGGCTGCACTTGTTTTAAAGGCCTATGAGATCAAACTGAGTGTACAGGGCATGTTATTTAGGTGGAAGGAGTACCCTCAGTAAGTTTGGGCCAGATCCATGACCCGGAGTTGAGGGGGTCTCCTTGTAAGTATGTTCAATACATTCTTAAACAGTTTATTGAAAAATGAAGATCCTGCAAATGTCAAATTTATTCCTACTTTTTGGGATGGGTAAAAAATTGGTTAAAAAATGATTTTTAATGTAAAATTTGATGAAGGATCCAAATTTGTTATCAAATATGATATTCATAACCTAAGCATCCATTAAAAATCAAAAATAACATAAAAGCCCAAAAATATACGCATCGATTAAGCCAGAATTGGAAGATGTTCATCGATACATCAAAGTATAACTTTTGATAAATTGTGATGGTTGATTTGACGATTTATTTGTATAATGAATTTTCAATAACTACACTGACACTCACAGATTGATTATGTGAATTTACTTTTACATTACAATTAAGTCTATTTGAACTATTGTCCCGAAGAGTGGAGTGTGAAGGAGAAAAAATGAATGAAACAAAAATATGAAATTTGGTTCACACAAGACTTCTATTTACTGTACTGAAATTTACACAAAGGCACTCACAGCTAATTGAACAAGAGCTTACATCAAAGTACGACGGTGCTTAACTCAACGCCCCTTACGAAAAGTAGGTTGATCGAAATGTCTTACGAAAAGTAAGAAGATTTTAATATTAAGAAAAAAGTAGATAGTTTAAAATGTCTGGACTAAAACTAGGAGGTTTCAAGGTTTTAAAAAAATGTCAGAAGTTTAATAATAAAAAAAATTTTATTACGATAAAATATTAGTATCAGAATTATGAGGTTTGCAGGGAATCAAAATTTTTTCACACATTTTATTGAGATCATCAATTTTTTTTAGATAATCTTATCTTACCAACGTAAGCGCGAGAGACAACTACATCATTGACTTTTTTATTGTTTTACCTATTGTAAAACATTTATTTCTTCAGAGAAAACGAGTTCGATCGGTGGCGCAGATGCTCCCTCTCTCTTTCACGTTGCGTTTCTTTGCTCTTCTCCTCTTATTGACACCTGAATTAGGAGTCATTGAATTCGGTAAAGATTAGGAGTCAAAAGTTTATAGAATTAAAAAAGTTTTAGATTTGATCGAAAAACATACTAAAATTTCTTCAGAATTATTGGAGATTATATTGGGACATTTAGTTTTTCGATTAACTTATTCTCTAAACTCAATTGTTTTTGAGTAAATATAGAAAACTATACACTCTCACCCGTGCAGTATTTTTCCGCATGTTTATATCCATCAACATTTTACTTCATGAACGCCACTTTGTTAAAAAAAGTGTGTCAAAAAATCTTTAAAAATTCTTTAAGTTACTTCTACATCCATGATCACCTCTGATCATATTTATATCTTGGGTTTTTTACCGTAACACCTCGAAAAAAATTCTCAAAAATGATGTCTTAATACAAAAATTTTTACGTTTTTTTGTTTAAATAACCATAACTTTTGAACTAAACATTAAATCTGAACATAGATTCTAGAAAGGCATTAAATTTTACGTCAAATTAAGTACGCCCACAGCTGATCTGAAATTAAGTAAGCTACACAGTTGATCTGTCTAATTTCGTTTTTCCAAGAGATTATTTCGCTGCTGAAATAAATAAATCGTGGCCCTCTAAAAGTACGTTCCCTTGCAGATTGAGACTAACATCCGGCGCGTTGGCCGTCGTCGAAAAAATTGAGGATAGAGGATATCAACTGAAGCGAAGTGACGCCTTGACGATCATGAAATGTTTCGCCGAGTACAAATCGTTCGCGAATTCAGCAGATCTTGATGAATTTTGGTACGATGAAAAGGAGTTCACAAATGACGCAAAAGATATCAGGATACGTCCGGGTCTGTCGCTCGATGAATTGGTTCGATTGCGACCCGAAGAGGCAGCAAAACTACTCACATATGAGGACTACTGGAAATTTGTTTGCTCGTTCGATTTTTATTGGCAGTCCGATAAGTATCGGGAGCTTAGTGCTGATAATCTGTGCGAGAAACTGTCGAGAGGATTTTTCAAGAGCTGGGCCCTGGATCCTTTCATGGAGCTTATACATGACCGACTGCCGATTCTTTGCTGTGAGATGATCATCGAACAATTATCGAACGAAGATTTATGCAATATTTGCTTGGCAGCTGCAGACCAAAGTTCATGATAACGAGTATCAATTTTGTAGTACTTTTTAATATATGTTGTAATTAAATGTTGTTTTGTTAACATGTTATTCAAATAAATAAATTTGAAAGAATGAGCTGTGATTTTTTTTATTCGTAAGGACACAATCGTTCGAAGTATAAGCACGTCAACCGTGATAGTAAAAAAAATGAAATTGAATAAAGTATGCACTCTTGAAGAGGAGATTGAAAAATGAAAATTCTAAAAATTTCAGCCCTCTAGGTCCATCCCTCTTGGATTTTCAAGGTCTCAAAGTTGGAATTTGATCTTTCCAATTTTATTCTTATTTCCTAGGGTGAATATGAAAAAATTGTTGAAACATGATTTTTAATGTAAAATTTGATGAAAAATTCAAATTTGTTGTCAAAAAGCATATTCATGAGCTTCTGCTCTATTAAAAGGTGAAAATAGCAGAAAAGTCAAAAAATAATTGTGTTCGTCTCCAGCGATCAGGCCAATATTGTAATATGTTCATCGATACATCAAAATATAACTTCTTATAAAGTTTGGTGATGATTGAAACAATATAAATCATGTGAGAGGATATTAAAGGTCAAAAAGAAGGAAAATGAGAGAAAAACCATGTTTTTTTACCCTTATGATGCTCTTGACCCTGATTATACTCATATAGAGATCTGTGTAGTAACTTACTATCGGCCCCGACTCTTTAAAAATTTCTTGAATTTTTAAAAAATAAAAACTAACTTTCAAACTATTATCTCTCTGATTTCGTTAAATTCGGTAAAGTTTTTATAAAGCGATAATTTTATAAAATCGATTTTATGAAAACTTTATAAAATTTTTTTACTCGGGATATATCAAATTTAGTATTAAAAACACCTTATACCGAGAACAAAGTAACCTACACACGTCAAAAATCAAACATATAAGAAAAAAATTATACTAAAGTGTAATTAAAAACGTTTAAATACTCGAAATTTTTCCCCACTCGACTCTAAACTCGAAAAATCGGGTACTCTCGCACCCACAGTCCAGAGCGTCTGCAAGCTCTCGATCCGAATGGTACATTTTATTTTTCCGCTCTTCTCCCCGGACTTTCCCTACTCTCTTTCTCCCTTTCTTTTTTTATTCGCCCGAGCTTGAAAATATTTTAATATACGCGATCTCTTTCTTGGCTTTTTTTTATCTTTCATTCGCCTTGGCGCGCGCGTCTTCAGAACTGCGCGCCATTCGAATGCAAATATATATTACACGGTAAACGTTTGCGAGGAGCTGCTCGCCAGCCCGCGCGCCGAGGAGGAGCTAGCGTTATACTGCTGCTGCTAACGGAAAACAAATATCTTCAAAGAATTCATATCATCAAGAAACAGAGCTCGTATTATCCGATTCTATGGAGCGCGCGCACGCGTATATATATATATGCAGTATATATACGAGAGGGAAAAGGAGAGATCAGACGAAGAGAAAAAGTGAGTAAGCAACACGTAGAGACAGAAGTACGTTCGCAAATTTCCCATTTTTTTCTCTCTCTCTCTGTCTATCTCTATCTCGCTCTATTTGCTATTTTCTTCGTATGTACAGCAGTATACCCTTTTTCCTTCGAGGCTTCTCCTCTTGCTGCTGCTGCAGCAGCAGCAGCTCCTTCTCGTCCTAGCTGCTCGCTGGTTGTTCTCCCGCTGCTGATCCTGTTCTCTTCGTATATAATCTACGCTTCAGAAACGTATGTATGAAAAACGAATAAAGTTTCTACTTGCTCCGCGCTCTGGCTTTGAGTCTCTTTATTCAGCTTTTTTGTCTCGCACTTTTACTTTACTTGGTCCTTTTTTTTTCTTCCTCTTCTTCTTTTCGTTTTTCATCGAGAGCTCTGCGCACCTTACTTCGCTTACTCTCTCTTTCTTTCCTTCTCTTACAGCTCTACAGAGCGTGTCGCAATATTTTTCTCGGCTGATTTACGATGGTGCTTAGTACACTGCCGTCTTTTTTCTTTTTTTTTTCTCTCTTTCCTTTCCTTCTTTTTTTTTTTTTTTAATACAAAACTGCAATTGCTTGTGTCAAGTAAACCAGCTTCTTGCTTTTCTCTCTCTCCCCCGTTCGCACGAAAGACTTAAGTAGATTCGGTGTATAATTCTGTCCTTTTTTTTCCACTCCCCCTGCGCGCCGTGTAAGCGACCCACTTAGTAAAACAGAAAATTATGCTCACTGGTACGATACATTTTAAGCCTTTGTACGCGCGCTCGATCCATGGCAAGGTAGGTATAGTAGCAGTGGACGTGTTTTACAGCGCCCCGTATTAGGTCGGAGTGAATTGCTCGGAGTGACTTGGATGAATGAGCTGCGTAGTGCAAACCCACGCGCAATTCTCCAAACAGTTTTTTCGTATCATTAGATAAGGTATTTTGTCGGAGAGTTAACCGAACTCGATCGTGCAAACTCGTTTCGTAAAATGAAAAAGAGAAATATATACGCGGCATAAAAATCTTCGGTTTCAATTTTGTTTATACTCGCGCTCGCAGACATATCTTGCAGGCGGGAAATGAAATATTCAAATCAAATTGGAAATAGCGCGCGGGAAAAGCAAATTTGGGAGCGGAAAATCGATGAGCCGAGGCACGTGAGTTTATAATTTATAGCTTTTCTCGGTGTACGCGCGAGATCAGCTGCCAAATGAGGAATCAAACAATTGCAGCTGAGCTGCTGCTGCTGCTGCTATTGTCAGATGTTCAAAAAGCCATTAGCTGAGACGCGACTGCAGCAGCAACAGCAGCAGCAAAAAAAAAAGGGAAAGAAGGGCCAGCTGCGCGCGATACGCCGCGATATCGAACAATCATCCTAGTACTGCTGCTGCTGCTGCATTTTGAATTTCCCAAAAGATTCATCACACACCCACACACACACCTGAATTTTCAGCGTCAACAGCAACAACAACAACAACGAACCAACCAACTCCTTCGCGTGCTCACGAGTTGATCGATGATCATTGTGCAATAATGGCTCGCTGCTGCAGCACTGGGGACGGCGCGCATTGCAACACACACACACACACACACACACACACACACACACACAACGTACGGCACACGTAATGAGCTTCTAATTATGTGCGCTGCTGCTAGGCTGGCCCCCCCGATGCACACACGTATACGTATGCTGCAGCTCGAGGAAAATTATTTCGCCTTTAATTACAATCATAAACTAGGAGCGGATGATAAGTTTAGCTCGCTGATGAATATTATGCTACGGCGCTGATAGCGCATCGAGTCGAGTCGTCTCGCGTCGTGCGCGTATAGAGGCGGCAATCATTATGCGTACGATAATAAAGTCGAAACGATATTTAACGAGGATATCTCGGAGGCTCGTGTAGACGCGCTGGTATAAAACTCGAAGGTGTGTCGCGCGCAAGTTGACCGACAGATCTATACGTCGTGTGGTCTGCCACGTTTATTCAAAAGTTGTGTGCGCTGCGTTTCAGCGGGCGGCGAGAAGGGGTGAGTTGTGTTTTATACATATAGGACTGCGGAAAGTCGCTCAAGGCACAGCAGCGCAGCGCCGCATGCACCTGAGCCCGAGCATAAGTAGTTAAAGTATATATATATACGGTTTAAAGGGCAAGTACGGCAGTAGTAACCCGTACGTATGTGTATGTGTATGTGTGTGCGCGCAGTGCGTAAGTACCAATGGCAGTAGTAAGTACACACGTATATATACTGCGCGCGAGAAGCGAGCGAGCGCAAATGCAAATCCAGGTGCTACTGACTCAAATACTTGTTTTCTCGTTAAACTTGCTGCTGCGCTGCGCTCTCTCTGTGTGTGCCGGGGTGGCTTGGCTCGGCTGCCGAGTAGTAGGTAGGTAGGTAGTAGAGTCGAGAGCAGCTATCTATAACAACTAACTTTCGGATTTGTGGGATTTAGAGATTAGTTCGTCGGCAGGGGAAGGGGCGGGGGGTGTCTAAAAATTCGTTTAGAGATGGCTTTGTCGAGGTCTCTCTCTCTCTATCTCTCTCTCTGTGTCCACCTGCCACTTAAATTAATTTTCTCGGTTGTACGCGGTAGTAGCAGAGCTTTAATTTTTGTGGATTGTTTGTGTCCTTTGCGCACAATTAACGCAATTGAATTTGGGAGAAACGTACACACGGCTGCCGAGTCGTTTGTGCACCGTATACCTGCTAGCTCGACGATCGATTTTATATATAACATAGACCGACTGCGACTTTGCTCTATTCTGACGTATTTTGAGTTTTACCAAAAGTATAGTAGTACCAAAAGTATGCAGGTAAAGGTATATTTCCTGTGATTTTTGGGTATCCCGGATTCGCCGCAAATAGTTTTTTATTCATTGGAAAATGAATCAAAAGTTTAACGAAAACGTATTTTTAATTGCAAATGCACGATTAGCTTGTTAACACACCAAAACTATAGCGTCCTTTCGATGAAACTGAAAATCATTATTTCCGAGACTTATAAAATGAATCTTTTTTTTAACGGCTGCGCACCAATCTTTCATTATAAGAATTATTCATTAATTTTCAATAGGTTTTTACGTGTAAAACAAATTATTAATACTGAAATTCACGAAGGAATACTAATATTAAAATCAAGGTAAATGTACTGAATATTCACTTGATTAATACGTGATTTTTAAAGTAATGACTTGAATACCACTGTTAATACAGAAAATTTAATAACAATATACTTGCATTCTAAGTAGCACATAATGCTGAAAAAATAGAGGAACGTTATACATTGCAAATTAAGGCAAGAGTGTTAAAACGTTGTCGTATTTTAACTGTTTTTTCAGGTATGTAGTATTGCCTTAGTTACCGCTAAATGGCATATGGCCAAATTCTCGATAACTGAACGAGAAAAGGCAAAGTTTTAACATCAAGTAAGAACAAAAGAATTATTTTTATAAGTTTCTCTACACTCTAAACCCAAAAGAGTAATTTTCGAACCTATAAACTGCGTTGTTTACTCTTTGTGTAACGACGTAATGATCTCCTGGTACCATCGGTATCTTGTGCAGTGTCAGTGCAGTGGAACATGTGCACCAAAAGAGATGGATACACCGCTACGTAATAGTGGGTTTTTTTCACTCAGAAATTAAATTTTTCAAGGTTTTTAAAATTTTAAATAATCAACTTTTTTATTTCAGCCTGAAAACATTTTAATAGCAATAAAAAAAATTGTGAAATTTGCCAATTTTGGGCTAGCAACTCAAAGCTACAGATTGTATTTCCTCTTTGTATTTCCTCTTTTACATTACGAAAATTCGATTGGACGCCATCTAGCGATAACTTATGAACTACATATTTGCAAAAGAGTCAAAATATGTGGAATTGTCAACACTCTTGCCAATTAGTTCTCAATAAATTGAAGTTTTGTATTTTTCAAGCATAACCAGTTACTTTTCATACGAGTATTGTAATTAACTTTCATGAAATAACAGTAATATTCAAGCTTTTACCGATACATTCACATAATGGTCAAGTAAAATTGCAGTTTATTCAATTTCATTTCTGTATTGGTACTTAGTTTTTTTCATCGCTTAGTAAATTTAAAGAAATCCTGTTCTAACTCGAACAAACCACTGTAAAAACGTCCATTAAAAATTTTCTTACAGCGATACAAAAAAAAAAAGACGTAATCAGGTCGATTAGATTATTGCAGTATTATCCTCGAGTCCGGGTATATATAGCAGTAGTAGTATCGTAATGTCAGAGACTCGGGTGTGCACAATACGCGTGTAAAAGAGAGCCGCCTAGGCAGCAGAATGTCTTTTATCCATATGGCACTATACCGGCTCTACTACTACTCCCACACACACACACACACACGTACGTACAGCACGTAAGCCCTTTAATTTCTCTTTCGCTCGTTCCTAAGTCTGGGTGAGCGCGCGGCGCGAAACTCGAGAACTACATCATGCGAGCTAGGCACGCTATAACGTCGTTGCCTGCCTGCCTGCCTGCCTGCCTGCCTACGACGATGACGATGTTCTCTTTAATTATTTTGTACATCTAGCCTAGACTAGCAAGCTAGCTAGCTAGTACCGGTATAGTCTAGCATGCCTCGAGTGCATGTATCAAGTATATGCAGTTTTCCTCGCGCGCGTTGCACATAGAAGAACGACGAAGACGAACGCAGAAGAAGATGGTTTTGCCTCCCGCTGAACACAATGGCACACACAGAGCAGCAGCAGCAGCAGCAGCAGCAGCGGCAGCAAGAGTTGAAGAAAAAAAAAGAGATGAGGAAGAAGAAGGAAAGGAAGTCTATGTCTCTCTACATCACCATACATACTTTAGCACCTATCTTCACGCTACGGTTAAAGCACAAGAAGGCGAATCCAAGAGAGAGAGAGAAGCACAACTATCGCGTTTCCTCTTCATAACACTTACCTCGAGGCATTTATCTTCGTTTCGGCTTGCAGTGTGGTGGCTTGCACACGAGGCTGCTGCTGCCGCTGCCCTTCGCATATAGCAGTATACGTTGGCCCCTCTGCTATGATTTAAAGTTCCTTAGTCCATCTTCCTCTTAGCCTTTTCATCTCTCCTTTCACCCCGGCCGTTGTGCGCGCCTTTCTCGTTTTGTCTCTCTCTCTCTCTCTCTCGCTCTGACTTGTCCATGCTCGCTGCTTCTCTCTCTCTCTCTTTCTGTCTCGAGGCTTTTTCTCCCCGCCGCCGCAGTAAGTGGCTACATTATAGCGGAGCGTGCCCGATTTCTTTCCGGCCTCGCGGTATTCTTCATGATTGCATCTTCACGAAAAGCTTTGCATTATTACGATGCTCTAGCTGCTCTGGGTTTGCAAGCTTCCATTTTTTCCTCTCTCTCTCTCTCTCTCTTCCTCTTTTCTTTTCGTTATATATACATACAACCATTGCTACTGCTGGGTGCTGCTGCGGTAAGGAGCGCGCATTAGTTGCTACTGCTGGTGGAAGCGATAAAAAGTTTTGCGTAATTAACGTTAAGAGCACGTGTTCTCATACTGCTCGCTGCTGTGCAACGGCTTTTTATTATATACATATATACGTATACATATTTTTTTTTTCGCAGGAGGAGGCAAAAGTAGGTGCACCCGAGAGGCAAGTACAGATTAAGCGTTTTTAGGAAGTCTTGTTGTCGTCCTGTAAATTCTTTTTAATGCCCCACCGCCGTTGCTGCTGCAAGCTCGCGAACTTTTCCATTAGTCTTTATCCTTTTAAATATTACTTATTTCTCCGGAAAAGCTCGTCCTCTCTCCACCAACCCCCCAACCCCCTCCGCAAGCGACGCGTAGCACACTGGGCTATAATTTTTTTTTTGCCGCTGCCGCTGCTGCTTCTTCCGTCGTAGTAATAATCCTTTTCATAAAAATTGTTAAACGTAAAAACATCGCCTCTTTTTAGAGAGAGAGTAAGAGAGAGAATATAATCAGCGTCGTCGTCGTCCGCGCAAAATAGTATAATTGTATCTCTTTTCATACGATTGCGCGCGTTGCGAATAAAGAAACAATATCTCTCTCTTTCTCTCTCTCTCTCGCTTTTGTATTACGTAAGCACGTGGCTGCAGCACAAAAGTGTCGTAAGCTCTTTCGCCGCGGCGCGTGCTGCCAAGTTATCGAATGAATGATGAAATTGAATGTTACAAGCGCCCCCTCCGCGACTTTTCGACGCGGACATATTTAAACGCTCGACCAACAAGGTATAGTTTCTCGCTCGGTCGCTGTACGCCACCAACCGCAGTAGTATAGTAGTCGTCGCATTCGTGTACGTATAGTTTAAACTCGAAACGAAACTCGGACGCTAACTTTTCAGCGCCGCGACTGTTATATGGCACAAAATAATCATTGTTTTTTGTCGGCGCTGCACTCGTGCGGTGGCTACAGCCGCTGTGACTTGTATTTTTTGTATATTATAATATAGCACAGCTACCACCATGTCCAAAAGATTTCGTATTATATACATCTAGATAAAATGTTGCACATCGTCGTAGCTCTCTCTCTCTCCGCACGTGCAGCGAGGGTAGGAGAGTGCAGAAAATATATATACATTTTCGCCGAGAGAATATAAAGAAAAAATTCTCTCGTGCATGCAGCAGCAGCAGCAACGGCAGCGTGGGCAGTCAAAGTTAATTCGTGTTCTCTCGTGATTGTGTACAGCTGCTGCCGTTGCCGCTACAGCAGCAGCAGCAGCTGCATTCATCGTCATGCAAAGTGAGAGAAATGTATATACCAAAGGCTCTTCGCTGGAATTAAGACTTGCGAGGGCAAAACAATGTGAAAAGTGTGTCTGTGTGTTCTTTTCTTTATACTTTTTTTTTTTTTTTTCATAACGATGTGTACACAACTTCTTGAAGTCGGAGGCGTCAACGTCCTCTCTCGCTTGGGTTGCATATTTCCCGGTTAGTTTGTGTGTAAGACACGAGCAAAATTGATAATAATTATTGCGCGATAATTACTTATGTATCATATGGGAATTATTAAATCAATTTTGAAATCCATTCAATTTTACAGGAGAAAAGTGTGTTCGTATGAGGTATTTCAGCTTTATATTTTTAGGCACGAAGTAGCTCACAAGTTACCGCTAGGCGGCGTACGGCCGAATTTTTGGAAAACAAAAGAGAAAACGCAGAGTCTGAGCATTAATTAAGAGCAGTTTACGCAGCAGTTTACTAGAACTGCTTACGCAATTACACAACTTATGAAGAATCAAGAGAATAATGCGAGATCGCATGCAATGAAAATGGTACAAACGACAATGTAAGCACGTAAAACAAATGTAGTCTAGCTCCAAAATCAAGACATCGCAAATACTATAAGCAAGTCGCTAGAGAGGAAAAAGTGAAGCTTCCACCAATAACTACACTTAACGCCTGCGATTATAAATGAAGAATTTTAGAGTCTTTGCCGAAACAACAACAATCAAACTTTCAAACCTCGAAGGAAAAAAATAGCGAAACAGTTATAATCGTATGGAAAATTATTTAACCAATTTTTCGAGCCATTTCGCTTTTTCACTCAGCAAAGAAAGAAAGAAAGAAAGAATCAAGCTTACACGTACTCGAGTGCGCGCGCGCACACACACACAGAGCAGTACAAAAGCTAAGAAGCAGCAGCAGTCGCGGTATGGTATATATATATATATATAGCAGTGAGTTAAGTGTGCGCAGCACGCTGAAATATACGCGGGCGCGCGCGAAGGCTATATATGCATGCACATAGAAGAGGCGCAAGACGACGACGACGACGACGACGACGACTCCGAGGCTCTGCCTTATATATGTAAATATAAATGCAGGTATCTCGTGTGTGCAGAGAGTAGTGGTACTACAACGTCGCCTCGCATACCGTACTATACTACTATTACTACACTGCTGCAGCGGCAGCGGTAGCGATCCACCCTTGCGTTCGCTGCGCTGCTGCTGTGTATATATAGATACCACCGTGGAAGCTATACTACCCTCCCGTGCGCAGCAGAGGCAGATAGTATTATATAGGGATATATAGCGCAGCAGCAGCAGCGCACACACGTGTATGTGCGGTCTCGGGAAGCCGTAAAAAAATTCACGCAAATATAGCCGCCGCTGCCGGCGTCGGGGCTCAAGCGAGCGAGAGAGAGAGAGAGAGAACAGGAACAGGCCTATTAATATGCATATGAGCCGTGGTGGAACTTCTTTTCCTTTTTTTTTTCCTTTTCTGTTTTCTTCTTGCCTCCTCTTCTTCCTCTACGTTTTTTTTGCCGCTGGTCATCGTATGTATATACGGTATTATTATATATATACCTTGTGTGCCGTATATAAGCCGCACACACATTGTATAACGCTATAATATCGTACAGTGGAGCTCTCGTGCTGCACCTTCATGCAAATCGCCATTATACCTCGCAAGCCTACACCTCATATACACACGCGGTACGGAGGGGGAGTATAGGTACTCGATAGACGTTATCAATCGGATACAGTGTTATACGGCGCCGATCGTTATATATATATATATATATATACGTGTGTGTGTGTGTATGCCGCCGCGTGACCAGTCGAGTAGTAAATAATCATTAGTAGGTACAACAAAGAGAGCTAGAGAGAGAGAGAGTCCACACACGCTAGTACTATATATATAATACGGCGCTGATACTTTTCTATGTGCATGTGAGGACTTTTACGAGCGCCACTGCTCAATGATTTATGCGGCCCTCGTTACACGTGTGTGTGTGTGTGTGTGTGTGAAAAAGTGCGAATGTATAATGCGCAAGAATATAGTAAAAGAGCGAGTAAGGCTGTGGCACCGTCAGCCAGCCAGGAGGAGGAGGAGGAGGAGGAGAAGGTGCTTCCGTGTGAGCTTTAAATACCACACGTGGAACCGCTGTGTGTGGGTGTCTAGCCTTATAACGATTTATTTTTTTTCTTTTCCCTTTCTTTTTTTTTTTTGATGCACCGAGTCAAGAGCTCCGCGCGCGAAATACTTTTACAAAGGAACGAGTTAAAAAATTCAAGAGAGAGAGAGAGAGAGAACGATAGATTGTGCAACAAAGCGTCGTCGTCGTCGTCGCGCCACCGAGCGAGCTTGCGACGAAAAGATGAAGGGTAAAAAAAAGCTCGCGCGTCAAAGCGGCGCAGCGAGGCCTGGCGTGCACAGATCACGCTACTCCTCTATATAATGTATACGATACTACGCCGCCGCTGCTGCGCGGCACACGAAACTGATTATATGCATAAATACGGTAGCGGGGGGGAGCTTGCAGTTATAGGTGGCATATTCTACACTTTGCTTATCGGGAGTAGCTCGTCCCTCTTTCCTTTACTGCCGCCGCTGCTATATACCTAGTGCTTGCCGTGCGTGACTATCTGTTTTTTTTTTTTTTTTTTTATTCGCCTCCTCCTCTCGCTCTTCTTTTTTATACTTTCTTTCTTTTTCTTTTTCCTTTTTTTTTTTTTTCGAATATATACCAGAGCCATTCCGTGCAACAGTAACAGCAGCGGCGGCAACGGCAGTTCGTCGCGTGCGCGCAGCACCTATACTTTTACAGCTCCGAGGCATACCGTGCTGCTATATACTCTCTCGGTGCACGCTGGCATGCAAATCGAACGACCCTTTCAATTAGGAATTTAATTGTCATTCAGCTGGCAGTGTATCTTTTTGTACGTCACCCCACCCACCCCTGCCTCCCTCTTTTATCCCTCTGTCTCTCTCTCTGAGCGAATGAGATTTCTTTAACGACGAACCTAATGCATATGCAAGAGCGAGAGAAAGAAGAGAGAGAGGAGAGCATGCATATCTTCGGGAATACAGTGTTATTTATTCGCGCGAGAGTATATCTATCTATATATACCCACTGCGCAGCGGATGAAGCTAATTCGCGTCCCAAAAGTTACGCAAGTGCTGCGACCTTTTGTTCGCGAGGTATTATATTCGTGTGTACACTTTTATCAGCGAGCGAGAGAAATTGAGCTTTTTAGCGTTGGTTCAAATGGCGCGTGCGGAGGGGGAAAAATCATTCTCGTTTCACCCAATAATTATAATTATGTAATCGTTCTCGCTTTTGATAAAGTTTATTGTGCGGAGCTGAGAGCGCCTTTATCAATTTGAGTTGAACATTATTAAAATACAAACATATATTACCAAGCTGCTTAGTACAGGTTTTAATTGCAGTTAAACATTGGGGAATTGGCACTTTATAATATATACGTGAAATTTAATTATAATTATAATTGCTGTGTAGTTACTTTTTTTAATAAAGGCATTAAATAATTTGCACATTAAGAAAGTTGGAAAAAAAGTTTAACTGACTGCGGTAGCTCTTTAAAATGTTCTGCCAATCGGTGTATTATACTTTCGTAACAAGCAAAAGTCGTCGAATTTCAATCCAGATTATTGATATAACATTTATAATATACAAGCTTTATACAAAAACGTGACTTTTACACGATAACTCATCATCCCCGCCTAGCACAGCACAATAGCTACATTATGCACCGACGAAATGATTAAAAAATCGAGCTCTCATCGATCGATAAATTTCATACACAAATATGGAAAATCCAAAAACATTTTGAATTTTACAGAGCGACGACTACGATCATCCTCTGTCTCCCTCTCTCTCGCAGCAGCAAAGTTACACTGCACGCACGTTACTTTCATTAGTAAAATTTCATAGGTGGCACGTAACACATCGCATCGCACGGGACAGGACGCAGCATGCATGTATGCAGGAACTCATTTGGATTTTCATGCCAAAGCTTATTTCGCTGCTGCTGTATGTATGTATGTATGCTGCTGCTGCGATCGGTCCCCGTGGGAATCCATCTCGCGCGCTCGCATATACGTACATATAATGAAATAATAAACGCGCATTCATTCTCACCCTCTCTCGCATGTAATATTTAACGCTGGCGTGCAGCGGCAGCAGATTTTCTGCGGGCTTCGCGTTACAAGGATCGCCCCGTCTATACAGGAAAGTGTGTATGAGTCTTGCGGGTCGGTCGTCGTCGTCGTCGTCGCCGAGGATTGTGAATTTTTTATTGACGGATTAAGTCTTAGAGAGAGAGAGAGAGAGAGAACCCTTTTGCAGCGCAGCGCAGCACGTGTAGATAGTACGTGCGGTTGTGACGACGACGACGACGACGACGTCAACGCGATGAGGAGGAGAGGTGTACAAAGTGAAGCTGCCGCCGCCGCCGCTGCTGCTACTGCGCCACTCTCTGTGTATATATGTATGCCGCAGCGACGACGACGTCGATGGACGTTGTATCAGTTGTAAGCTCCACAAAGGCTTTGCGGCTAGCTGCGCTGCAGCGCAGCGCGGCGCGGCGCATTATATACATGCGGCATATTATACATATATACGCAGAGAGTCGCAGGCTCGGGTTAAGGTTCTCTCCCTCTCTTTTGCTTAGAGAGAGAGAGAGAGTAACCTACCTAAGCGCGAGACGTGCTCTCGACTCGTCCGTAATAAGAAAAGTAGCATAAGTCGGTGTGCAGGCGTACATACACACATATAAACATAGTGTCTAGGCTGGCCAGCGTACTAGTAAAAGTATAGCCGACTCGACTCGACTCCGTAGGCTCTTGGTTGTTTCTTATATAGTCTAGCTCGAGAGAGAGAAGATACACTATACTTTACGCACAAGCTGCTGCTGCTGCTGCTGCTTAGCGCAGCGCATTAAATTTTTGATTAAGTACGGCGCACCGTCGTCGGTCTCGTGTTGTGTCCAGTGTTAGCCTCCTCCCCTGTACGCGTTGCTATATACTCGACGGCATCATATCATCTCTCCTTGTATAAAATTTTTTTTTTCACTCTCTGCTGCAAGTATACTTTCTCTTCTACCTTCTTTTCTCTCTCTCTCTCTGTTTCTACACGATATAATACGTAAAAAAAGAAATATGCATTCGTACCAGAGAGAGCTAGCTAGAGAGAGAGAGAGAGAGAGCAGAGAGCAACACGAGAGAATGTTAGAGTTGCAACGCCATTAAGATAATCTAGCTGCGACGTTTTGCGTGGCAATAACAACGCTCGCGCGCGCATACGTACAGCTCGCGAGAAGCAAAAGCGACTTATGTCTCGAGTCCACTGCTGCCGCTGCTGCTCGACTTTTGTGTAATTATAGATAAAGCTCTCCGTGAATAAAATTTCTCGAAATAATACTTACTCGCGCGCGAGCGAGCTTGCGAGCTTGCGCAAGCTCACTACCGAGAGAGAGGCAGCGAAATAGCAAAACACGTGTTCTAGAATTTATATCTTTGATATATACATATGCTATGCACATTTGTGTGTATGTACGTGTGTAATAAACGTATTATACATGTAGAGAAAATGAGAAGCGGTGCGCAATGTATGTGTGTGTGTGTGTGTGCGGTTGATGATAAGAATCATCGCTCGGCGCCGCCGTTGCTGCTGCTGCTGCTGCGGAGCTGTATATTATAATGCTACTTTAAATCGAGCGCCAACCCGGAGAGAGAACAGGGCGCAAATGCGAGAATGTATACGTATTATAAGCTGAATTATACGCGGCATCATGCGATTCTATAATATAATGGTTGCGCGGGAGCCGTGTAACACAGAGCCGAGCCCCGAGACAACGTGTGTGTATGTATGTAACATTGTAAGTGCGCATATATAGCTGTATAACCCTTACTAGTTACTCCTTATACCTACCTAAGTACTACTACTACTGAGTCGCTCGTTTGGCCTCTCTCTCTCTCTCTCTCTCTCTCTCTCTCTGTTATACACGCTTATGTGTGCTATATAGGATTCGATTCGCCCGAAATTGACGCCGCTCCGTTGCGTTGCCACGATGAAAATGGTACACTGCCAGTGGCTGGGGCACATAGAGCAGCGATCCTCTTCATTGTGGAGCTCTATGCATTTAATATGTATACACTACAGACAACGACCATCGAGATAGAACATACTGTATAGTATATATAGGAGATACGCAACCGAATAATCAACTGCTGCTGCTGCCGCTGCCGCCGCTGCCGCCGCTGATGCTGATGCCGTGTTGCAATGCTACTGTATGTGCACGTCTATATACTCGGCGCGCATCTCAATTGAAAACTATGATACACAGTTGCAGTTGCGCTTGCGATAACATTTTCACAAAAGGCGCGGCTTGGCAGCGGTGGTGAAGGGTCGAATTTTCGTATAACGCATGTATATCGTGTATAATTACATTATATAAAATTACGTTGAATATGCTCGTACATACGCGATCGTAGAGCTCTTGTATCGCAGAATTAATTATTTCACGCAGAGATCGCATTGTTCATTTCGATTCGAATGCATTTGTATATACTAAATATGTGGCAATGTTTGATCGCGATTAAATAATCGCACGCATACGCGCACGCACGCGTAAAAATGTTTACAGCTCATGCTCGATTACATTATATACCGTACGTCCCTTGAAAACAACGTACGCGAGTGTGTGAAACATATATACATATATGTATCGAGAGAGTTTGGCGAGCGCCGAGTATGATTTTTTTTCATAAGGACGGCCAATTAACGCGTCAATCGAATATACATAGCGTAGCGCAGAGCTACGAATTTGGATCCTGTGAAAAACAGCTCTCTCTGACTCTCTCTCTCTCTCTCTCTCTCTCGTAGAGTAGCACCTCGCGTGCTAGTCCGCATCGTTATACATACATACACACATAGCTCTACATAAGCTTATATACACGCTGGCTCTGTATATATATATACGTGTGTAAAAGGGATGTTGTGCCATTCGGATGAAAGCAGGAGGTGGTTGGTGGTGGTAGTAGTGGTACTGCTGCGCGCGCCACCCCCCGACTCGTCGCAACCGTGCTCTCTACTCACTGCTGCTGCTCTACGGCACACGCGGCGCCATCGAGGGTGGCCGGCCCGGGAAACAGGCGCGCTCTACTGCCTACACACGAGCGATCCCGCGCCAGTAGTGCTTGCGCGAGCGATCCGGTACAGTCGCGCGCGCGTGTTCGATACATACATCGTTATAGAGGAGAAATTGTGCGCCGTGCCGCAGCGCACGAGAGCTTGCTGCAAGCTCGCGCGTAAAAAGCTCGCTGTCGGTACGTACGATACGCGGAGTGCGCGTGATTTTGCCTCGAAACCCTTTTTTTTTCGCACGAGCCCGGAGCTTTCGATTACACAGTGAGTGAGAGAGAGAGAGAGAGAGAAAGCCTATTGTTGTCACAGTGCAGTTTTATGTCATTCACCCCATCCTACCCTTGGCTTCCGTTAACGCTGAAGTTGTGTGTTTTTTTCAAGTTGCCGTTGTTTGTTGTCGTTCGTCGCTGCTGCAAGTTCAAAAAAGAGTTCAAAAAGTTCAGTGACACGCCTGCAGCATCGTCAGTGCTACATTAACCGCCGCTAATAATCATGCGGCTACGCTATGTTTGTTTTTTTATCCTTAGTGTCTGATCGTCGTCAACGCGATCTCGTTTGAAACTTGCGGGCTAGTTTGTTATACATCGGGTAGTGGTGGTGCAAGATCTTCTTGTTCCTACTACTACTACAACAACGACACACCGGAGAGACAGGGCAGGAGCTTATTCTCTCTCTAGTCGACGTCGTCGTCGGCTTGGGCTGACAAGGCCATACAGTGCGCCGAGTTCCAGCTCCTCGATTTATAGCTGCTTATTATTCAGGATAGCCTCGTGCTCTCTCGTACGTATTTTATGGTTCGGCTAGTACTACTACTATACCCAGAGCTCTAGCTATCCATTTATCCAACGCAGTGATCTCTGTGGCCCTTTGCGCCTTTCTTTTACCAAATAGCCGGCCCCGCAGCTCTTGGCACCTCGACGGCCTACGTATGATAGGCATTATACTCGCATAAAAAAAAAGTACGCGAGCGAAAGCCTATACCGCTACGTGAAAAATAGCGACGACGACTCGACGCGTATATTTACATTTTAATATTGCCCACGTCCCTTCGTATATATACGTATAAGCGCGCGGGGCCATGTAAATGCGCGCTGTCAGGAGCACCGCACACACTGCAGCTAGGCTATTATTGCCTAGCTCTGCGACCCTTCCACACACACATACATACATACACCCAATGGTCAGTACTCCTACGCGCACATACGCAAATGTGCGCACTCGCACATTCGTATATGTATGTATGAGTAGTAGTTGGTCGAGTGCGCCCGACACTATACAGATATAGAACCTCGTGCGCGTCTGGGCAGGGGCAGTAACGGCTGTTTTAGAAATGTCATGTCAGAGAGAAAGTTATACTTGGGAAAGGCAATCAAATGTTGTAGGTAGGTATGGTATAGCCAACTCTGCGTCATAAAAGCTGCAGAAAACATCGATGAATTGCTCGTTTATAATAAAAAGGATACGCGCGCGGAAGATAGTCGAATACATGTTTTAGAAACGCGTTACGATGAAGATATAGAAAGAGGCGACGCAGAGAGCGATATATAATAAATCACGCGCGAGAGAGTCTGTTGCTGATACTCGACTGGTGTGTCTGTACATTATATAGCAACTTACACACTCGTTGACCGAAATCATTAATTCTCTCGCTCCTCGCCAACACCGCCACCGACGCCGACGTCGTTGTTGTATTATATACCTCGATGGTATAAAAATAATAATAGAGAGTGAGAGAGCAAAAAATAAAGAAGAAAAAAAAAACTTACTCGGCTACAGCAGCAGCAGCAGCAGCTTCGTGTCCTACATATAAGCTACTGCTACACTAGTTCACCTCGACGTCGACGACGACGACGACGACGACGACGAGCTTTATAATAATACCGAACTTTCGATATGACGCGGGCGTGGGGTAAAAGAAACTTTTCATTTGTACGTACGTATACGTACGTACACGTCGAGGGTAGAAAAAATTTATATCGCGTTCGCGCTAATCGTCGAGGCAGTTTTCGTCGTAAACTCGTGCGATTGTCGTCGCGAGAGCTGCGTTTAACATTTCGCGTGTCGGAGGAATTTACAGCTTTTATAAACTAGCTTTGACTTTTTGTGATTTCGCTTTTAATCGACGAAAAATGTGCATCTGGAGTAGATGCTGTCAATTTGAATTTAAAACCACCCCGTACCGTTGAAGCATCCTGAGTAGAAGACACGATGACGGCTTTGTCGCTTCAAAGAAACGAATGTCGAGGAAGCGGAAAAAGGCATCCGCGAATCCTTGGAAATTGGTAATTTTTTTTTTAACTCAAATATTCAATGGCAGAGATAGTTACGTAATATTTTCAATTCGAAATTACGTTACATTCGAGCTGAAAAGTCCATGATAATAACGGCTCTCTGATATTGAATGAAAGGGAGGAGAGAAAAAAGAGACACGAAGTCACGTAGCAGTACAGAGACTGTTCAATTGTGTAAATGAAATCTATTTGTGTTTTATTTAATTGTCAGGAAAATTTAGTTGGCTAACTGCAGAGGGAGGGAGATAGACTTAGTAATTCAATTCTCGGTAAACATGAGCTCAGTTGTTTAAGTGTACAATCATTATACCGAGGAGATTGAAATAATTACATCTTATTTGCGTTGCAGTTCTTATTACACGAGCTCGACACTGTATAAACTTTTCATTGAAAATAAAATAACGATAGAATTTTCTGGATAATTGTCACATTATTTCTATATCAAAATTGCAATCTGAATTTCATCATTTAAAATCATTTAAAGAATTCAGTAAATTTATGATTTCGACCGCTTTTGTAGTAATTCTTAAACAAATTTTGAATTTTCCTTTGCATCGACTTCTTTTCCTTTCTCTTTTTTTAGCACATCTAATACATCAATTGATGAGTATATTCTTACAGTTTTTTCTTTAATTTTCACTTTTTTTTTAACTCTCTGTTGACTCTATTCATAGTTTTTTTTTGCCAACTCATGTTTTTGCAAAAAAAAAAGAAAATTTTACTTGTAACGCGATTTCAAAGGGAATTATTCAAAACTGCTGAGCCCAGATTTTGTGCACTTCTTTGAAACATCGATGGTTGCAATGGCAACCACCTCGTGTAAAAGATCGAAACTATAGGTCGCTTTGAATAGAAAGTTTCACGTTGAAGATCAAATAAAATGGCGTAAAATAAAGAATAAATTATGCACAAGGGCTCGTTCGGGGCAACCTACGGGCTCGATCATTTTTTTTCCTGGGTTGCAATTTCGATCGTTGATAGTTCAATGGCGTCTCTTTGAAAATTACAATTACATAAATTCAAGAAGATCGTTGTTGTCTATAATCTGATACTTCGTATGAGTACGATCAAAATGACGGCTAGGTCGCCTAATTATATATGATTTGTGCAGCCTTTTCATGGCCCCTATTTTACAAAATCCTAAAACCAAAATAAAAAACGAATTAGTACTAACAATTTAAAACTAAATTCAAATAGATTTATCTTCATAGAAATCAACAAAAACTGGTACATGCAGATTGACCAAAAGTGTTATATTTGATTATAAGCTTTCAAATTTCAACAATAGATGGAGTATTGCAAACCCGCAAGTAGCAAAAATATTTACGATTTGTATAAAGTTACAGGATCATCGATTGTAATATCGTATTTTGTTTATAGTATTACCCACGTAAAAATTGGAGCTATATTTGTCGCGATATGTTCTCTATTTTTCCGAAATTTTTGTTTTCTCACTCGGTCTAGTTTGATAACATTTAATCTAGCGCTATTTAAATTTTGAAGATGTTTTCTAAAAACATCCTCAAAGTTTCATTTTTTCATTTTGTCTGATTCGCACTAAATAAGTCCTGTGCTGATTTTTCCACCTGCTATTTCTGAGTTTGAAACTCACTGCAAATAAATAATATTCATGCAAGAAAGAAAGATTACTCAGTCATGATTTTCGGATCCAAAAATACGGTGGACTCTTTTGCAATCCGAAAACGAGAGGGAAAAATGAATGATTTTGATGGTTGATGGTTCAATGGCTTCTGTATGAAAATTACAATTTCTTCAATGCAAGAAAATCCTATCCTTCTAGAAAAACGCAAATTACGTGAAAACGTTAAAAGCGGAAAATCCTACGGAAAAGATAATGATGAAAAAATTGATAAGACGTCTGTACGCTTTTAATTGATTGATAGGTACTCTGTTGAAAATTGGATCGGAGACATTACTTTACTCGTAACAAAGCAGGTACTTATATAGCTGTACCATACAAAGTTAAGCGATTGAAAAACCAAAGCTCTTAATTGAAAATTGATTATTCTAATAAATCGTTTGTGAATAAAGAAATTCTCCTCGCTCGACGCGGAATAAATGAATTCAGCATACAGCTTCGGTAACGAAACGCCGCTTTGTGTAGCGCACATTTTCCAAAGAATTTTCCCGTAAAATTAACACGTCAAACTTGCTGGCGAAAATAACATTTAAATCTTCTGATGCGCGAAAAAACGTTTATGCATGCTGCGGCGGCGGTGATCATCATCGCACGCACGTATGAAAAAAACAGACGCACCCACTTTATCGAAGAATAAAGAGTGAACGCGAGTGAAAAAAAAAAGTATAAAAAGCCAAAACATGATGAATTGCGATTCGGCTGGCGGCGCGCACACACACACACACACAGCAGTACGTATATACGGCGCGGCAAAAACTAATGATTCAATTTTCCTGAATTGCGTCGGTCGGTCGGTCGGTCGGCTGGCGGGGGGAGGAGAGAGGCGGCTTTAAACGACGCACAAACATCAAATAATAATTCATTGAAACGACGGGGGGGGCGCATCCTCGGCGATATTCTCTAGCATAGGCGCGGGCTGGCGCGAAACAGACGAGCGAGCGAAATATAGTAATGGGATGCATCAAATAAGCCACAAATACGTCGACACTGGCGTTTATTCCCTGTCGTTTGCTCCATTAAAATATCAGCGTGGTATATACTATATACGTGTATACAGGCGAGTAGGAGGAGGATGCGCCGCCGCTGCTCGAAACAGGCAGGCAGGCACACATACACGGGCATATAGAGTACGTATACCACGTAGCTAGTTCCATATACACAAATATTATACGAGAGGCGAAAGGGGCCGCTACATACACACACACACACGTACACAGTTGAGAGTAGAGGTGGTAGGCGTGTATCCCAGCAAAATAATCCTATAACTCACAAACTGCATGTGCGAGTTTCGCAGTGCTGCTGGCTGCTAGTCGTAGTCGTAGTAGTCGTTGTTGGCAGTTTGCGGGTTATACGTACGTACGTACGTACGTACGCGTTCACATCGTTCCGGGTTCGGTAGAAGAGAGAGAGAGAGAGAGAGAGAGAGAGAGAGAGAGAGAGAAGATGGGTGGGTGGTGCGGGGGTGGGTGCAGGAGAGCCGAGGGAGTCAAAAAAAGAGAGTAAAGTAAAGTAAAAAAAAAAGAAGAAGAAAATAAGGAGCAGCAACGTTGCTGCTGCCGCTGCTTCGCCTCAACCCGCCTCTTCACCGCACCTCAACTGCATTGCACACTGTACACGCGCGCGTGGAGAGATGAGCACAAAAAGAGACGATAATAGACGTACATACTTGCGCTGTGTAGTAGATAGATAGATGTATAGATATATATGTTTAGGAAAGTCATCGTTCGGTGCACTGCTCGCACAAATCGTTTCGTGACTGCGTATACGTACATGGACCATATACGAAACGAGTTTATCGCGGTACGCACGACGCACCTTGGAAAGTGCAGCAGCGGGCTGAAGCCATACGTGTGAAAAAAAGCGGTGTGTCTCTTATATAAGATCGACGAAAGAGAGAGAGAGAGAGAGGCATCTTGTATGCTACATGTGTGCACAGAGAGCTACTACGTTCAGATACAGGAAAGAAGCAAGTCAAGCTTGCAGCGGCATCAAGCCCGCTTTTTTTATACAATATACAGAGGCTAAAAGAGAGAGAAAGAGCTAAGGCGTGCATTAAGTATTCTTATAGAAAGGTACGAATGCACACGTATATATATATATATATATATATATATAAAATGCGCTTATCATTTAAAGAATCCGCGCGACTGTGCATATCAAGCAGGAGGAGCGGGTGAGCTCTCTTCGAGGGAAGAGAGGCGATAAGCCCAGGCAGAGAGAGAGAGAGAAGATTTCCACTCGGGATTCGCGTGTCGACTCTTACTTCTTTTTTCTTATAGCTCCTCGATCTCGTCGATTTTGCTTTATGCTTCGCTTGCTGCTTGCTGCTGCTGCTGCATGCCGACTGCAGTCCGGACGACGACGACGACTTGGGTGGGGGTGGGGGGTGGTAAATGCCAAGGGTGTGATGCTGATCGAAAACCTCCTCCCTTTTTTTTTCGCTCGCTCTTTCTCGCGTGCATTTCGCATTACCCAGTAAGAATAAGGTATATCGATGCCTACTACTGCTGCTGCTGCTGTATATATACCACGCGGGCGCCTATATAATCCGAGTCTTCGAGTCATAGGTCACGCTGATTGTGCTGCTGCTGCCGCTGCAAATCTTCACCACACACACACACACACATAAACTCATGCTTGAGTAAAATGGGTAGTTTTTTTTCTTCTTCTTCTTCTTCTTCAGGGAATCGATATACGAAATCGATGAGGCACTCGCGCATTTTTGTACATACTCGACCCCGAGAAGCGATCAAAGCGCGATTCTATACGCGATGCGGCCTATAGCGCAAGTTTTTTTACTTATATATTTTGTGTAGTATGTGAGTCTGTGCTTTGTTGGGTATCGGTTATTTATCATGTATATCGATTCCGACGTTTTTGCCACAACAAAAAGTCGAGAGCCTAGACGAGAGATAAACCTCGCGATCGCTGCGGGTAAATAAATGGGGCCACTTCTCAATGGCTGATGGAGCGTGATTGTATATGTTTTTTTTTTTCGAAAATATTCCAATTTTTTCGATACAGAGAGCAAACATCGCTGTGCTGTGCGGCTGCAACGATACGGTGTAGGTTAACAAGTTTTGAATCAATTTACTGTACGCTAAGTTGAGTAATTTGCAATTCGACTCATTGAAATTACATATTTCCTTTTTTACGTTGAAAAGTAATTTATTTATTCAGCCAATTTCAAAGACATATTTTCGAATCCCCCTTTCTGTGACGTGGCTGCAGTGCGCTATATTCCGCACACGCACATAACCTCTTGAATGAAAATATTTTTTCACGAGTATAGACGTCGACGACGACGTATACGCGCTTTTGGCTCTTACATCTATAGGCAGGCATATATACCCCTTCGGCTTTGAATTGGTTTTTGCGGTTCCAAAAGTGATGAATGTCACATACATATATAAATTAATTTCGAAAAAATGGGCTTAATTCATCAGTAAAAAGCTTTTTCCAATCCCGCAGAAAGTATATAACTTTTTTTTTCGTCGATACGTACGTACGCGCGCAGATGTGATTCGCAGGATGCGAAAGAGAGTAATTATCACGCGCGCCCGTCGTCGTCGTCGTCGTCGTCGCCCAGGAACCAATTCAATTTTTAACAGCTTTGATTACTTTCAACTTTTCAACGCTGCCGCGGTGATATACATCTTTTTCCCTCAGACGTCACACACGCGTCGAGCAGCTGCAGCAGCGGCGGTGGAGGCAAAAAAAAGGGGCTAGTGATTTTTTTTTCCTCTCCTTTCGTCAGCTGTACCGAAGAAAGAGAGTAAACTTCACACACACACACACAGACAGATGAAAATGTATAAACTGACTGGCGATATAACTAGAGAGAGATTTCTGATGTTTCTTTTGCCGTGAGGATTGCTCTTGTGCGGTGTGAATATATTTGACGCGTCACGTCATTCGCAGTTATGCGCATCGCTGCGCCTCGTCGTCGTCGTCGGCGTTGACTCGTGTTGCTACTACTACTATCTAGATACAGCAATGTGTATGTGTGTGTGTGTGTGTGTGTGTGTGTGTGTGTGGCTTGCCGCACATCATGCACTCGCATTCCCCGCCGTTTTACTCTCAATTTCTTATATATACACTTTTATATTATACACACAGCCGAGGCATTACGCAGCGGATACGAGAATAACACGCTAGACTATTACATCGTTCTTATGTGCGCCATGAGAATGCACATATTCAAACGTTTCGTTTTTTATTATTGTTATTATTATTATTATGTTCGCGAGAGGCAATCGTGTATCGAGATTTTTTTTTCGAATTTTCTACGTAGGAATAAACTTTTGAAATATGTATCAAGTATATGACGTATGATTTGCGTACTCCAAGTTTATAAAAAAAAAAATATATATGAAAAATTCCATTGATGCGTCTACGAAGTAACCTATTTATATAGAGAATATTCTTACAACTTTACGGTCTTTTATGAAAAAGAACAAAGCTTCAAACTTCATTGAATAACGTTTAAAACTAACAGTATGGCTTTAATGCTGTGGAAAATTTTCATTTTTTTCGCTAAATCGCGAAAGACCCTGAGCGTTATTTTTTATTTATGTTTTTTTGTAAAAAAAGTTTGAACAAAAAAGAACAATAGCGAATTACTTCGTTCGAAACGAAATTTGAAGTGAGCCGTGTACGAAGATCGACTTTTAATGGCCATGTTAATATTTTACATACATTTTTTTTTTCAAATGCAAGCACACTCAAAATGAAAATTCCATTCGGCTCTGTACAACAAAAATACGATACTTCATCATAATTTCGAACGGATTTTGCATTTCAATGCTAAAAATCCAG
Source organism: Trichogramma evanescens (assembly GCA_902732785.1). Taxonomy (NCBI): domain Eukaryota; kingdom Metazoa; phylum Arthropoda; class Insecta; order Hymenoptera; family Trichogrammatidae; genus Trichogramma; species Trichogramma evanescens. Next base: position 4,032 of record CACVKI010143305.1, on the reverse strand, counting down.
TTGATACTGTTCACGAGGCTTCAGTGATGAAGCACGCCATGTTTCCATCGGAGTCAAATTTCTTGAAACGTGTAAGAAATTGATAGTTAAATACTAGTGCTGAAAGTATGCCTACTTGAATCGTTAAAAGCATTTCTCAAAAAATTAAATATAATTATGCAAGGATCAATATTCCGGAATTCGCTTTGTATTGTTACTATACATAATCAAAGACCTCATGTTTACTTTTGAGCTTTTTGATCTCGCCAACAGATGGCGTATTGAAAATCCGCAAGTGGCAAAAATATTTACGATTTTTATATATAGTCAGTGGTTAAAGATCTCGTTGAAAATACAACATAGGGCCAGTCTCATCCGGACTTGGAATTTGATATGTGAATTTTTTCCATCGTCCTTGACCGTTGACCTCTATTACGAAAAAAGGGAGTGATGAAATATTCTTAATTTTTCGAGTCGTTGTGGAATTGATGGACTGTCTGGGTGATTTCTTGAATTTTACTTGCGGTTTTCTCTAAACTTTGACGATGGGTGTTTTGAAATTGCGTTTGGTCCTTTCCTGGATTGAAGGCAGCTTAGATTCAACGAGAAGAATATTTGTAGGTGTACTCGGTCAGTACCGAATTGCAGCGAATTGATCAACTCTTTACAGCTTGATTAAATATCAATTATCCTTCGGAATGTACATTAAGCAGACTTTGTTCTAAAAATGAATAAATAAATAAATTTTTATGCAAAAACGCAAATCGGAACGTGAATGTGAAAAATAGTCGTTAGTTCGAACCGTGAATCAACAGATGGAGTATTGTAAACTCGCAATTGGCAAAAATATGTCCGATTAGTATATAATATGATCACTAATGAAAATCAACATCAAATCGTGGTACATTTTTTCCAGTTTCCCAGCGACTTTAATTTAACGAGCAACTAATCGACTATATAGCTACATTCGTATTTAGTACATAAAAAGCCCAGAGAGGTGTGTCGAGCAGATCTCCATAAAATAAGATTCCGAGCACGAATTTTCTTCCTTTCTCTCTCTCTCTCATTCTCTTGGCCATAAAAAAAGAGATGCGCCTCTCGGACTTCGGAAAGAGAAAGACTAGCGTACGGCCGGAAAGACTAGGAAGCTCGCAGTTATATGCGTGTATATATCCATTCCTATTTATATACACGCCGCATCAATCTCGCCTTTTTACGAGATAGAGAGCAGCAGCAGCAGCAGCAAGAGAGATCGAGCAAGAATTCATTATAGCCATCGATTGTTTTATTTTTTTACGCTGTTGTGTAGCAGTAGCAGCAGCCTCGCTTCCTCCCGGTTTGTTCTAATGAAAGCTTTATCGATTTCTGTCTAGACAATGGGCGTCAAGAGCTTGCTCTACGCTCGGTCATCGGGCGCATAAAAGTTCCACATCCTCGTTCAGAATCAGCGTGAATAGCGTATTATTATCTCTTTGGCCGTTAAATCGACAAGTTTTCATCACGTATTGTGTGTCTGTGTATGTGTATGTGTGTGTAAGGAGATCTCGAGCGCGATGTAAAGCACATTGCGGAGAAAAAATCTTTTCTTTTTTCTTTTACTCTTCGATCGAAAAAATATGGGAAAACAATCATTCGGTCGAATAAATGTGAGCTTTTCTCGTCGGCCTGTCACATCGCGTGCGAGCTCTCTCTTGCATACATCTCGACGCTGCGGAGAATTTTGAGAATTTGAAAAAAAAAGGGCGATTTTTCATGCTGGGATTTCGATTAGGATTTTTCTCTCTCTCTCTCTCTCTCTCGAACATCGATAGATAGGATTTTCACTTTCTCGGGCTATATAATAAAGCAGTCCCTTGGAATCATTGCTGCCTGATTGGTTTGCCAGGTGATGATGGTGGTGGTGGTGGTGGTGGTGGTTGCGAAAAAAGGCGTCGAAAGAAACGTTTCCCCAAGACTAAAAAATTCAAAGAAAAGAAAGAAGAAGAAAAAAAAGTGCTGGGACAGCAGCACTAGAAAGTCAACCCATACATAGAGACAGACAGAGAGAGAAAGGAAAGAGGCAAGCGAGCGAGCCCGAGTGACAGATAGAAAAGCTTTTGCCGAAGCTTCTAAGTATATAGAAGAAAAAGAAAGAAAGAAGAAGCAGCAGAAGAAGAAGAAGAAGAAGAAGAATCGTCGGAGCTTGCGGCGGCGCGTCGCTTTTCCCCGGGTTTAGTTTCCCAGCGTGAGAGAGAGAGAGAGAGAGAGTGAAGAGAGAAACTCTGCATTAGCCGGATCGCGCTGAGGCAAGTTACCCTAATTCGGAATTCTCCAGGACGCAGGCGAGCGAGCGAGCGAGATAGCTCTCTCTCTCTCTCTCTCTCTCTCTCTATGCTGCTATGCTATGGCTATGTCGTACTACGTATAGGGCAAGAGGAGTGCACTGCCTGAGAAATAGCCAACGAACTTGTGGCTTTACGCTCGGGCTGGTGCAACTGTGCAGCAGCTGCAGCAGCTACCGCCGCTGCATTCCTTTGACAAGATCGTCGTCAGCGCCCGCCACTGCCGCTGCTGCTTCATATATTCTCTTCTCAGCGGCAGCAGCGGCGAGCTTAACCCGGAGTACTTGCGCGATAGTTGCACGCGGCATATCCTGAAGCTTCCTTCTCTCGGCTGTGCGCTTATACACACACGCACATGCACATCGCACACATCGTGTTACGTAGCCAGTGACTCACCGTGCAGACCCCCTAAAGCAGGTCCGCAGTAGCTAGCGCGTAACTAGCTAGCTGCTGCAGTACAGCTGAGAGAATGAGAGGGAAATTGGTTTTGGGGATAGATGCAGAGTAAAAAGCTCGCCCTCTATATACTTTCTCAAAGTTTGGACCCGTTGCAAGTTCAGAAATTTTACACCCCCCCCCCCGGCACGGGGAGATCCCAAAAAATTTTTACTCCCTTTTTATTTTCCGCGCGCGGCGCTGCATCAAAGTACGCGCGCAGTTTTCATTCAACGTCGATGCGCCGAAAGCTCCAACTTCCTCGGCTTCTGGTCCTACACATAGCTTCTTCTTCTTATACTTCTTCTATTGGCTGCAAAAGACATTCTCGCAAGCTCTCGCGCGATTCGGTCCTATAATTATATCAATTTCTTCCCTCTCTAGCTTACTTACCTACCCACCTACTAACGCCACTATACGCCTCGAGTATTCAAGACTTTTTACATACTGAATGAGCGCCAGCTCATAACTCGCGCGCGCGCCATCAACTCGGCTGGGGCTGTGTGCAGTCTTGAATTTTCTTCTTCTCTGTGCTTGCAAGCTTCAAAGTTTTTACCCAAAAGCCTGCCTGCCTGACTTCCTTTTGGAAAATCGACGCATGAATGCAGCCAGCCTCTCGCTCTCTTTTTGATGCTTGCTTTTAAAATTTAAGAGGAAGAAGAAAATATTTTTAAAGGAGTATTTCTCAGTTCCAAATTAGGTTTCTAATTTTTTTGTTTTTTTGTTTTTTGGTGAGCGATGACTAATACTATTTCATACAGTTTGAACTTTTTAGTTAACTTTTCTCTCTCTCTCTCTCTCTTTCTCTCGATACAAAAATTGATGAATAAACTTGCGCACGCACGCAGCCCTCGAATATCGATGATAAAAGTATGGTCTCGTCGAGGATATCGAAAAGAAGAAAAATGAAAAAAAAAAAAAGAAACAAAAATAAATTAGAGCGCTGCGAGTCTCGGGGCCGAGCCGAAGCAATTTACGTATACAAGCCACGTCGCTCGCGCACAATGGAGATAGAAATAAAAAGTTGCGAGCTAGTAGTATCTAGCAGTCGAGGTGGAGAAGGAGGAGGATCGAAATGAAAGCTACACCGGCTGCGAAACGGCTGCAGCAGCTACACCGACAACAACAGCATCGGCATCGGCAGCAGCAAGTGCAGCGGCAGCAGCATATAGTGAACATCTTGAATGTACATTTAGAATGTAATTGCCGAAGAGCTCGAATGAAGCAGCTGATGGTAATTTAGCTTGGCGATATATATAGAGTCTCTCGCCCAGAAAGTGAAAGAGAGAGAGAGAGA
>CACVKI010143304.1:0-31063 GCA_902732785.1 Trichogramma evanescens | reverse complement strand
ATATCGTTCGAGTTTGTGCGAATAATCGATAAGAAATCATCATGGCCTTCCTACCTCAGCATCTGTGCTCCCTGCTGAAACTCGACGATCTGGTGGAGGCCCTCGACGATGCCCGTGGCTACGATCAACGAGTGCGTCTAGTGCTAAAAACCCTACAGGCCAATTTCGGCGGCATCCCACTCGATCACGTCCACAGTGAGGCCAAGTCGGCCGAGACGAGCGAAAATCTGAGGCGTCGGGCCGATCGACTGATGCTCGGGGCCGGTTGCCGAGACGAGGAGTGGTTTGCCGCCCTGGACATGTATCAGCGAAGCGTCGCCCGAGCCCCGCCGAAGTCACCCGAACTCGCCCGAGCCTACGGAAATCGATCGACGGCACTGCTGCGACTGAACAAACCCCAGGACTGCGTCAAGGACATTGATTTGGCCCTGGGGATCGGCTACCCGGAGCATCTCAGGGCGAATCTGCTGCGCCGAAAGGCCAAACAGCTGAAGAAGATGGGCAGACGGGAGGAGGCCGACGCAGTGGCGGAGGAGGCGAGGCTGTGGCTGGAGAAGGTCCAGCTGACGGACCGCAAGAAGCGACGTCTGGAGCAGAGGATCGACGAGGCGACCCGAGATCCCGACTACGAGACGCCAGAGTCTCACAAACGACAGCTGCAGCGTATGGATCTGGCACTGGACGACGGGGAGAGACACCCCCAGCTGGACAACTGCTCGACGGCCGTCGATCTCGATTACGACGCAGCCTCGAGGGGACGACATCTCGTCGCCTCGAGGACGATCCGACCTGGGGAGCTTTTGATTTTGGAGCCCGCCTACGCCTCGTGTCTGGCCACCAAGAGGATCTACAGTCACTGCTCCCATTGCCTCGCGAGATTGTGGCATAGTGTGCCATGCGACTCGTGTGTCTCGGCCCTCTACTGCTCGGACGAGTGCAAAACTCGAGCTTGGCTGGAGTACCACGACTACGAGTGTCAGGTCAGGGCTTACCTGTTGGCCATGTCGATGAACGACACGATGATATTCGCGCTCAAGTTGACCATCAAGGCCGTGAAGGAGTTCGGGGGTGTCATCAAGTTGAGGAGAGAAACCAAGGATATCGCCAAGTGCGACGATAATTGCTATTTTTTTCATATTTTAAAGCCAAATTAAACGATGAAATTCCGAAATTTTGCAGACTACCTGGCCAAGAGCTTCTCCAAGGACGGCGTTTACCGGAGCGATCGATATCGGGCCTGCTACAGTCTGCTGAGCCACTCGGACCGTAGGAGGGATCGCCACGAGCGGGTGCAATTGTCACTGAGCTCGGCACTGATTCTCTATTATCTGCTCAAGCTGACGCCGATTTTTGGCGGCTCAGGATCGACGCGCCAAGGGGATGAGGATATCGTGGCTGAGTTGTATGACAGTCGTGAGGCTCTGTTCGTCGGTAGACTTATCGTCCAGCATTACATGCAGCTTCAAGTCAACGGAGCTCTGGTACGCCGGCTATTTTCTACATATTATATTATTGGGGTGGGAGTTGTTAAAATTAACTGTTTTTTTTCTTTTTTATAGTTTAATGAGTATCGAGATTTCGAGTACTTTCCAATAGGCGGGATGCTCGGGCCCGTCGTGAGCCTGTTGAATCACAGCTGCAACCCAAACGTTGCCAGGTGCTCCTTTATCAAGGGCAATCGAGTTTATCAAGCTGTTTACGCACTCAATGCAATCGACGAAGGTGTCGAGGTATAATAACGAATGAATCCTTTGTAATAATGAGAAAAAAGAAATTTTTAGATCATTACCTCAATTAATTACAATTAATTACAGTTGGTTGAAGATTACGGCTGTCGTTTTCCGGGCACACCAATCGAACAGAGAAGAAAAAAATTAGCGCCTTACTTATTCACTTGTACATGCGAGGCCTGCGAAGGCAATTGGCCACTGATCGACGATCTACCGTCCATCGTCGTATGTTCATTCGTTTATTATTTTTTAAATTACCTATCATTGAATTTGAAAATAAACAATTAAGTGGGTACATTTTTTCACTCATCTTTCCAGTCACTCGTACCTGAAAAGAATAAATGTTTGGAGGTCGTTCGAGCCGTAGTTCGCAGCAAGAGATGGGAAAGGGCCATCACGAAATTGGGTCTGGAGTATTACACCGATGACAAGATGGAAATACTGCAGACTTACATCGACTCAATTTCAAGAGTGAACGCGATAACCCGAGAACCCAGCAGGGAATTAACGGACATGCTCGAACAATTTCGTCAATGCTTCTGGTACATCTATGGAAATCAGTTTGATTACATTCCATTCTTATCGTGAAAAAAATGAATAGTTAGCAGCAGCAGTCAAAGCCATGCACATATTGCACATACACACATACAAACAAGCCGATCGCATAACCGCGCATAACGACGCCACCGACGACTACTCGCAATGTGCCTACAATAACGCAAAAGCGAGAAAAAAGAGACAGAAAAATTACATTGCGAGTCGTGTTGGATAATTTCAATAATGTTTAAAATACACGATGCGACACAGTGCACTTTATAAATAGATACAGAGTGTCAAGTGTGCGGGGCGACCTTACCTGCGTGCGAGGGACACCTTTTCGAGCGCCTGTCACATACTAATTGCGAGCTTGAACCTCGCCGAGCCCGCGTCTTACTGCTGCTGCTGCTGCCAGTATCAATTAGCTCCTGTCCCTATAACTATCTGAGTTTTTTTCTCTCTTTCATTGAAATTAAATTTTCTTCACATTTTTTATCGATCCAAAATGAGCACGTACGAGCTGAAAAAATTTACACCGGTTAAACGTTACAAAGACTTGAGGGAAAGGCAAGAGCGCTGGTCATATGAATAAGTTTTTGACTCTAAGAAATCTTTATATCCAACGTGCCTCACTCCCAATTTTTATACGTATGTGTGAACACACGAGGAGACGATAAGTCCATGACCGTGACATAAGAAATCTGTATATCAAGTCGTAGAATAAGAAAAATGGAAAGCTTTAAACATTTGATTGAAATGAGTAAGTTAATCGTATCGTTTTGCTACACATGGTGGCATCAAGGGAAAATGTAATTTAAAAAAAACAATATCGTAATGGATTACAAAATGTCAAGGAGTAAATGACGAAGTAAATGACTTTAATTCGATTGTTTTAACAAGGATTTGTATTTTTTAATCGCTCAATAATTATCTAATATCTATGACAACGACAATGATATGACGGTAGAGTATATCATGTAGGCAATTAATATTAAACAATAATATATTAATAATCAGGCAACAACTTTGATCTGAGGAAACAGTATAGGTACACAACTGGCGATGCAATTGTTTGTCGTTTTATAACATTTAGTTTCTTATTTTTTCTTATTTTTCTTCATTTTTTTATACACACGGAAAGCTCGGAGAAACATTCCATTCAAGTATTCTCTTATTCGCATAGCATATATTTATTTTCTTTTCATATAATGTATATATTTAATGTCATATTTGTATATATTCACATCTTGTTTCGTTTAAATATAAATATATATGTAATACCTTCCAGCGTATGTCACATTTTTCATAACTCACATATATATATTTTTTTAGACTTTTTAACTAAAGCCTCATACAGCAACTTCATGCTCGTGAAGAAACGTACGACTGATTTACTTTTTTTTTCATTTTCGAAACCTTCAAACACGATGCACTCAAGAAGGTTTCTTAGCGCGCATTGTTAATCAGTTTAATTTTCGGTTATTTTTCTTTTTCAGCCGATATAGATACAAATTGACAATGCAAGATTTATGTATGATTCGTAGCTTCTATAACTTTTTTTTAGTCACATGTATTGCCTTGATATAAAATATCGTCTGATTTCGTTCAATTTGTCTTTCATCAGTATAAATATAAACCAGTTAAAACTGTGTACAGTATTTCTCCTTTTTTTGCTGCTCAATCAAGACTTCACTAAATAAACAATATTGCAGTCTATTAATTGGTTTTAATGATTATAATGAATTGTTTAGAATTGGCGACTATTCTCTAAATTTCTTTCGTTAAAATGTAGAGTTTTTACAAAAAAGTTTGGACTTGTATGATAATAAAATTCATTGATTTTTGTTACTTAAATAATTTCGACGCTCAAGTTTTATCGAAATCTTCTATAATTTTTTTCCATTAAGCGTACGATGTCAAGTTTTACATCAATTTAAAAAGTAAGCTACAACGGCTACAGGATAAATCTTACATTTTCAAGACTGAGTACCGCGTATTTTTTAAAAATATTAATGATTTTTTATGATGTTGCACTTAGAGAACAAAAATAAACTTAACTTTATGGAACTGTAAATTATAATACAGAGATTGGTTGAAAAAGAGGAGTTGCGTTTAACACATAGAAATAAATGTATCATTAATACTTTTATATGAATAGCTAAAACATAATTTTATCAAAAAATACCATTAAAAAATAACGGCATCAGCTCTTGACTCCAGTACAAAAACTAATATTAAATGCTAAACTGTACAAAAAAAATTAATTAACGAACAATAAATGTATAGTATAGCTTAAAAGACTCACTTTTAATTGTTCTAGTTCGTTATTTGCGATTAATATGAATTGATAGATACTTAAACTCAATCTTTATACAAATAACATCAGGCAATTTCACTTGCACGCAGTAAAAGTAATTAAATTATCTTTGAATTTGTACAGAGGTTTTTTCGAAAAAAGAAAGCGTTGATACTCTGCGTTATTTTTATCGACGCTTTCAATCTCAAAAATAGTAGTAGTAGTAATAGTAGTAGTAGTAGTAGTAGTAGTAATAGTAGGTATTGCTTGAAAAAAGGATTTTTCCTCTAAACTGAAATTCTATTGCATTATTTTAACTGCATTCTGTTTCTTTTTCGTAAATTAATATTTTATAACATGAGATCCATTGTAATAACACAAGAGTACCAACTAAGTATTTGTATTATGCTAAATACACGCTTTTTTCCTCGCGAGAAAAAAAACAAACGCATCTCACGTGTTCAACAGACATTATAAATTCAACTTTTATTTGCATCTCTACTTTTTATATAAGTCTACAAAGATTTATTACAGTTAATTTGCTGTCGGATGTGAACTGTAATTGCACAAAAACATCGAATGATTCGTTTCACGCTCGGCGTGACTGTTATGATATGCATCGTTACGCGCACAGGATTATTCGTGCACTCTCTACTTCTAATGCAATCTAATCTTTTTTCTCTAAGTTTAAATAATGCTTCAACAATTGATTCGGGTTTTTTCATGCATTTTTTCAATTTTTCTTTAACAACTATTTAAAACTTTTCGATATTCGATTTGTAATCTATACAGCGTTTGTTATAGACATAAAATCATTCGTATTGTTCAATCATACTGCATAACGTACTTTTTATTCAACAATACCGTTTTGTGAGTGTAGTGCGCACACGTAAGCTCGCATGTCTTACGCACACTTTGGTAAAAACATATTTTTCTTATCATAGAAGACAACTAAAAGTTTGCTATATCTTTTCTTATATAATTTACAGCATTCAAGCAAACGAATTATCGATGATTTGTTGTTTTATATAAATATAATAGTCATGTGACATTTTCAGTCCTCTCTCATTTGCTACTACATAATACTACACTTGGGGTCATGATAATTTATTCGACATCTTTTATAGTTTAGAAATACTTTCATGGTTAGATATACATGCGCTTTATCTGATCATATCCGTGTGTATTTTGTATGTTCATATGCTCAGTTATATGTGCGAGAAAAAATAGTAATAATGCATATTTTGCGAAGCTTATAATTGTTGAAAAAATACATATATGTTATATATATTTATATTTTTTTTCTAAAACGAAAATTTTGATCGCTTTTTCTTTGCGGTGGTGCCAGCCACTTTATTTTGTCTGAACTTTCCGACAATATATAGAAACGTGTATGCAAAATACATGTATCGTTCGTAAATAATTAATTTATCATATATAGAATGAAACTGATGAGATGTCATTCGACTAGTCTTCCATTTTTTCTTTCTTTCACTCACAGACTCGCGTGCGCCAGCACCAACTACCAAATTACATTATTTCCGATAGTTTACGTTCGCCTAGTTCGTAATACGATAAAATATTTATAATATATACACAGGAAAGAGAGACTTGTTACAATATAAAAAACAAACTTAAACATTTTTTTACTAACATCGACGTAAAGCTACAATATAAATATAACAAGCCTAAATGATAAATAAATCGCTATGAAACAACTCGCGTTTGTACAAATATCAATGCATTTTTATAAATTATAAACAGACACGATTAAATATAATATTTACACAATGGTTTTAAATGAATTATCTTAAATCTCTGATTCAACAATTTTTTAAGTAATCTCACTATTGAATCATATCGTTCGTTTTTCATTTTTTTCAAGTAGAGGGTACAAAAAAGATACACAAAGAATCATTCAACTACGTGTGTTTTGATCAAAAATCTATTTTGTTGTGTCATTTTTATAATTGTTATTGTCAGATATTACAAACAATTTATGTCGATAATAACAGATTTTTTTACATATTTTTTATGGCACAGAGCACTAGCGACCGGTCGTTAGCCTCTGTACACATATTTTTGTTGATTTAATTTGTATAAAGCATTTTTTCATTCATGTATTCTTTCCGAGTATATGTCAACAAGGACAAACACAATTGTAATATACAATATATATTTATAGAAAATAGACTATATGAATACATATTTGTTCATTCGAATCTGTATATAGGCCTCGTGCCGTTCTATTCAACGGATGAAAAATAATCAAGTATTCTCTTTTACGCAGAAGAAAACAAATTTTGGTTGCTCTTTTAACTTTGTCATTGTAAAATAATTACAATGGCGATTCAATAAAAATTACTCATTCATGCAAATCTTGGTCTCTCTACGTTCACGTTGTAATTGTAACGAAACCATGTGTAAGTTTTTTTCTTTGCTTTCGAGTACCTATACGTCTAATTTTTATAATCCAAGATTCTCACGAATCGATGGGCAATAGCTTTGATAGCAAGGCATTTACACATCATATATATGTTTTGTTTTTTGTTTAATAAAAAATAGCTAATCATTAGGCGAACGAGGGATTGTTTCTCTCTCATCGATTTTTTCTTTCTTTTTTCTTCGATAACGAAAAAGTTCAACATTTGGTTTAATGAAAAAAAAACGTAACGAACCTAACGACAATTGGAATATATACAAATGTATATATTTATCAATATTTTCGAGTGTGTCTTCTAAATGTAAATTGCTGAGTGAGAGCAGAAAAATAGATTATATGTTCGTTATACACGCATATAGATACATACAGTATATAATATAGAGAGAGACGCTCGTAATGGCAGTAAGGAAATCGAATACTCGTTACTCTTTTTTCTTTAATTATTATTAATAATGCTGCCGTTAATTTTTGTTTTCTATTTATTTTGTTTTTGTTCCTATAACTTCATTGTTTCTACTACTGCTGCTTAGTTTGTTTTTTTTTTTCTTTAAATCTTTTCGCTCACTCAATTAAGCGCCGGCAAAACCATACACCTCGAGGACGCGTATCTCAAAGTCACCGCTCGCACACAGCGGCGGATTGTTGAACGTGGAGCAGCGATCCGTTTTGCCGTACCTGACGTTCTCGTCCATCCATATTGCTTGACCCTCACTGCGAAAAGCAAGTGAAAAAAAAGTTAAAAAAAAAAGAATAATAACAATGATAATCGGGGTATCGATTACACCGCGTGTGCGTCGTGTGACGTGGAAAATTAAGAGAGAGAGAGAGACACTCACCCACCGCCGATGGTTATCATCTTCGCGTCGGCCGCCATGAACAGCTCGGCCGAATGATCGACTTTGGTATCGCTGTGGGCCGTGTCCATGCCGACCCAGGGATACTTCGCTCTCTCGGGATAAAGACTGAACAGGAATGTCTCACCCGTGCCGAAGTAGGCCTGTCTGTTGCCCTTGTCGTCCTTCAAATTTCTCTCGCACCAGCGGGTCGAACAATACGCGCCAAAAACCTGTAAAGTAACGCAATGCAAAAAAAAAAATTAAAATAAGACAATGCTGCACATCGGGTGCGCGTGGCAAGCTTGAATTAAGGTCGCTGCCGCTACTCACCTCATTGTTGCAAGTCTTGATCATCATGAGGGTTGGCTCGTATTTTTCTACACGAACGTAAAACGTGGTCAGCGAACATCCGTGTTCTTCTGTCGTGTACAAAAGGACCGGCTGGTACATGGTAATTCTTACGGGCAACCAGGACCACAGTGTGAAGAGCTGCGTGGCGGAATCCCCAAGGAAAACAGACAAAAACGAGTTTTTTTTCTTTTTAGTATTTCGACGTGACAAGATGATGGTGTACACGCAAAAGATAGTGTGATAGAGATGGAGATAGAGAGAGAGAAAAAAAAAGAGAGAAAAACGAGACGAAGCTTAACAAACGAGTCAAACTTTTTAAAAAAAATGTTTATTTCATGTTTTATCGTTGAAAGCTCCATAAGAGTGATCGACAGCCAAGCGCGCGAATTTCAGCAAAAAAAAAAAAAAAATTGTCATTCGACAGCCGAATGAACGTGGAAAAATGAGAAATTCTTTGCTCGTTCAAGAGAGCCAGAGTGAGAGCAAAAGAGACTTTTTTCTTTTACGTTATTATGGAAATACAAGCTAATAAATCCAAAATATACGAAAAAAAAGAGAGAGAGTGTTGACGTCTAACGCCGATCGTGTATTGCGATAAACGTCAATTAATTAACACTCGTATTAATAAATGCAAATTGCTCGCGGGTAATCTGTTATTAAGCGCTCTGGCGGCGATCTCATTAGCATGATACGAGTAGATCATCGAGTAGTATAGTCGGCTTTTTAATCAATCGCAGCTACTCGATGAGTGTTATAATATGCACACACACACAACGCATAAATCCGACGCGTAAGTGATGTACACACACGTGCGATGATAAAAATAAAGACAGATTTGTGATACACATTTATATATAAAATAAGAGGTGTATTCTACTGGTTTATAATTGCGATTAATATTATACCAAAGCTGTGCGTGTGTGCAAGATTATTTATTATTTATAATTAGAAAAATAATACCATGCCCAAAAGGTAACAAAAAAAAGCAGCGATGCAGTAAATATATATAGCAGCACGCCGATGAGACGAGAGAGAGAGATGACGAATGTTATGTAATCGATGGTTAAAGTATATTAATAATGCTACATGTATGCGGTGCATGTAAAAGCCATTCGAGCGTGTGACGCGCGAGCAATAGAGAGAGAGAGAGAGATATCGTTTTTACCTTATAAAAAATAAGTTTGCTTACGCGATCGACGAGAGCGTACATACGTGTGTGTATGATTTCCAATAAATATACAAATCTACGAAAACGGTAGGATGACCGTACGCCGGTGTACGTGCGTGAACGACGACGACGACGACGATGATGCACGATGCACGATGAATTCGAATGAAAATAAACATCGCGCGCAGAGGCGAAATATTGAAATTGACCAAACTCGATGATGGCTTATTTGTCGAGAGCCAATATCGACCGAGTTAATATTTAATCAAGAGAGAAGAAAGGAAAAAAATAATAATGACGATGATGATGATGATACCGAACGTTTCGAGCGAGCTTATACGATTGTCTTTCGAAGGCGAAAACACAGCTGCTGTGGGAGAGAGAGAGCAATCAAAAACAGCAAAAGTACAAAACAATCAAAAAACTACGCTGACAATTGTTTAAAATGCAAACGCAGGCAAAAAATTCAAAGGCCTACAATGTCAATGCTGTATATATGGTCGAATGGCCTATCTATTCTAGATGAGTAATAACAACATGAAAATAATAAAGTAGGTAATCTACTAAAAAATAATTTCGGGATCTAACACAATTATACTAATAAAATGTTTGAGGTGTATATATAGATTATGGTAGTAAGAACGAGGAAAAAAAATCTATATAATATATGTACACAATTTTTGGCGGACAATGTGGTTTAATTTTTTTTTTTTTTTGTTTGGTTTTTAATAATCGATCGTTTATACTTACATCGGGCTGATCGCATATCTGCGATTTAATGTTTTGTATGGGATAAACGCCCAGGGATTGGGCGCGTGGTCCGGGACTGTGGGCGCCCTGTTTATCAATTCAATGCGAGACACACATTGTGCGACGCAGAGGGTAGTTTATGCGCAGCGCAGAGAAGAAGAGTAGGTGCAGGCGAGGCGAGCGCGCACACACACAACAATGCAAGAAGAAGTCGAAGAAGACACATAATTCGTTACATTGTTTTTTTTTTTTGTTTTCGATTGGTATTTTTCGGTTGCATGATTGATATATTTTTTTTTGGTAATCCATTAGGTAATTGTCGGGAATGCAGCAAAACACACAGAAATATTAAAAAAAAATTTAGTACTGTAAAATAGATATATATTTTCATATGTTCTTATAAGCTATTGTTAATTGAGTTCAGTCATAGAGTTTTTTTTCTTTTTAATATTAATTATGATTCGCTTACTAATGTATACCAATACGCACATAGTATAAGCGCTCGGAGGAATACACTATCACTATGCAATATTTACTTTTATATTTTATAATTGGAGAATAAACAAACATCGAATACATCAACTTTCAGAAGCGATGAATTCATAATGTACGTAGGAAAAAATATATATATAACAAGTGAAAACCATCGCTCAAGGTTAAAACGTAAAACTCATATTCGAAGAATTATTAGCGGAAAACGATTCGGGAAAGTAGAGATGTTATAATAAATCAAGAATGACTCAGTGGTCAATGATTTCGGCCCCCGAGAGCCCGAGGGGCCAACCAACTCGAAAAAATTTGCACGAAATTTTGTTAAAACAAACGAGAGAGAAGGCAAAAAAAATAGAAGGAACACACTCGGTTGCGTAAGATCGCTCAAAACAAATTGACCAAGAATAATAAAAGCTATACCGGTATTTGCAAAAAAAAAAAAAAAAACAAAAAACAAAAAAACATCAAGTGGGCTGTCTTTCTTTCACCTGCGCTTGAAATTGAAATTCTCAGCAAGCGCGCGTATACGAAAAGAGAGAGGAGAAAAAAAATATAATGTAAACCCTGCCCAACCCAACACCCCTTTGATTCGCCATAGAGGCGAGAGCTTGTCCAGAGAGCCGAAGAAAATTCATTGCCTTCGATAAGACAGGTCAGGTATATATACGTACATACATTTTGCTTTGTGTAAAATCTATTTCTGTATTATATACTCGGTCAGCAGCAGCAGCAGCACACGAACTTATGTGGGATTTCTCGGCGATCGACGTAAGAACGAAAATAGACGCCCACCGCGATGTTTGCGAAGAGATATACATTATACATGCACGCGATTCGATACTTTTCTCGTCGTTTTTTTATTTTTTTTATTTCTTTTTTTTTTGCAAACCGAAGAAAAACATTTGAAAAATTTATCTGAGCTTTGCAAACTTCTGCCTTGGAGAGAAAAAAAAAATTATAGCGAAAGAGAGAGAGCCAATACAACGGAAGCGTTAAAAGAGTTAATACCTTCGCACGGACACAAACACAAACACACACGCTTAGTTAATCACCAATATTAGCAATCGGAAGCCAAACATCAAAGTTATTCGTTAGTTATTCACCCATTTGTTTTTTAATATAAAAAAAAATAGTCAAACAAAAAAGCTCTAATGCTCGTCGAATGCCGTCACGCGCGTTCGCATCTCGTCCACTGCGCGTGTACAACCACGAGCTATGCGATATCGACGATAAATATATAGAAAGAAAGAAAAATTACAACAACAAAGCATCAACGTAGGCGCGAGAGATAGAGAAAGAGGTAGAAAACACAAAATTGTATCGTAATTCTTAATTATACATTCCCTCTCGCGAGTCGAAGAAACCGGTCGTGCCAATGTTGACACAATTCGACGAGCGCGGTTGATTCACACGCAACGAGGCGAAAATAGATCTCTAGTTTAGTAGCATAGTAGTAGTAGTAGTAGTAGTCTTGCATTCTCTCGCTAATGCTGCGCGCCGCGTATGTGCTCGTATGTATATACGACTTCGAATGTGTGTATTTTATTTTATATAGCAGTCGCGCGCGCGCGGTCACGAGATTTCGCGCGACGGATTCACGCGAGAGCCGCCGCATCTCATGTGCCTGGTTGACGTGCACGCCAAGAGAGAGAGAAAAAAAGAGGTAGAATGAGTGGAGTGAGAGTGAAAAAGAGTGTGCGTGTTGGATGAAGACTTGTGTGATGTCACCGTGAAAAAAGAGAGAGAAAAAAAATTCTTAAAAGCCGGACGACAAAAAAGCAAATCGTAAATCGTTACTTATTCCGAAGCCGACTGATATCGCGAATTTAGAGAGAAATAAAGAAGAAGAAGAAGAAGAAGAAGAAGAAGAAAGAATTATGGTACACGCGCACGCGTTCGCCATTTGTTCGGAGCAAACATTTAATATTTGAACGCGATACGACGATGAGATATCATTGAAATTGTTGGAAATCAAAATACAAAACGTGTACAAATATCGATGATGCGGCGCAACGGATGGGATGTGAGGTGCGAAAATGTAATATACACATCGAAGAAAGACAACGACGCTTTTTTTTGTTACCTCTCGAGACACGTATATTTCACATCGTATGATTTTCTTGGTCTTTTCGTTGGGAAATGTAGTGAAAAAAATATATATACCAAAAAGCGAATGTCGCCATGAGAATATCGATCGACAAAATGCCACACGAAGAATAAAACCACTTTTTTAATTTTAAAAGTGAAATGGTAGCAGCTGCAGGCACAGCGCGGCTTTTTTTTTGTATTAATGTTTAGCGCATTTCCATGGCACAGTATATAGATGTAAAAATGAAGCCGTAAGACAGTAAAAAAAAAAAGGAGCAACGCAAGTAACACACTGCCATGCGGGCAGAGAGTTTTGAGAACACGCGTAAAAGTAAAATGTTTTCTGCCTTTCTTTTGAATGTACTTGTAAAAAGGATTCAAAAAGTAAAAAAATAAAATGAAATAAAATGAAATAAAATGTAAGTAGTAGTAGGTGATAGCACATGAAACGAAACGGCACATTTTCCAAAAAGATAATCATACGATACCCTGTCTTTGTAAGAGTCTTCACATTCTTGCTGAAAAATAAGTGAACATTTGAAAATCGGTGGTAGACGTTAAAAAAGTAAAAAAAAAAATTAGATAAAGAATAAAAAAAATACGTTTATGTTTGCATACGAGAAAATCCGATTCGACTTCTTCATGAGATATCTTACAAATAGTCTTGCCTTGGAATATAAAACAAAATAAAAAGAAAAAGGAAAAAAGGTTAGTAAAAAAATAAAAAACAAATTCGGTCTTATTCCGGTTGTCTATTTAGTTTTTTTTTAAAGAAACGTGCGGATTTGTATGAAGCAACCATGTATATAAAATAGAAACCATAAATTTGTTAAAACTGTGAAATACTTTGAAGGTCAATCACGTTTATATATATAACCTTACACCATTGTTATTATTCACTTTGGTAAGTAAAGATAAAAAATAAAAGTACAAAGAGTATAAAAAAGAAAGTAGAAACTAATTACGAGTTAAATACGAATGATACAAAAAAAAATTCTTGTTTCGCCAAACTAAATAGTTATTGTTCTGCTCTCTACGTTAGTAGTATTTTCTTTCACCAATGTATGTAAAAAAAAACTCTTTTTCAAGGGCAGAACGAAGTTTAATAAAAAAAATACTCAGAGGGATAAGAATCCCCAGACGCGAGACTTCACTTACCTCGCGAATCGTGAGAGTGTGAGACATCATCTGGATGTTCATCTGCGACTGGCTGGTCGGTAGGGTGTCCGTGGATCGCGACTTGACCAGCGAGTTGGATCCGGTCATGGCGTAACGGCTACGAAGATTCATTTCTGTGCTTATAAACACCCGCGATATGTAATTGGAGGTCAGATTCCGAATGCCGAATGCAGTTTTCAAAAATTTTGCCGGCGATACCTGTCAAAAAAAAAAAAAAACACAAACACGCGCGAGCGATTGGTTACAAAATCTATTTATACGGAGTCCGCGCGCCCACAAAGCCACACAAGTACATCGATTTATGTATACTTACGGGCATCTGCCGACAGAATTTTGAGAGGGCCTGATCCACGCCGTGCTTGTTAATCTCAGCCATCCACTCGGAATCCTGATTCGACGAGTACTTGTAAAACAACAAAATGATCGCCATAGCTACCCTATAGAAGACCTTGATGCCTTCGTGCAAAAAACAGTCCATAACTCTGACTAGATGTTGAAACGGCAGTAGCTGCAGAATCCACCAGATCCAGTCCATGTAGATTCTCTCGGCTCGAGAGCCCGAGAGGTGTCTGGTCAAATGCATCGCAGCCGATTTCTAAATAGAGAGAGACAGGCAGAGAAAAAATAAATAAAGACGTTTTCTCGAGAACTTGAACTTGTTTCGTTAACACGTACCACATGTTTTTTGGTAATTTGTTCGACCGTTTTCCATGTGCATTCGTAAACGAGCTTGGTTTGTGTGATAAACATTTTCTTCTTAGACCCTATTAAATATTGTATGCAATTGTAACACTGCTCCTCTGTAAATTAAAGATAAAAAATAATCATTCCGATTATTCGTTACGAATTAAAAGCTCTCGCTTCTTCTCTTCTCTCTTACCTGTCAAAAAATGCAATAAAATCGCGGTTATGGGATACAACCACGGGCTGTAAGTGATGTCCGGGCAGGCGAATCCCAGTATGGAGACGATCCTGTCGGCGACGCTCCTGCCCCGGCGCGTCAGATTGTAGGACAGGCAATGGGAGCTGTCGACGAACGGCGGCAGCATGATCGAGTTCTCCGGTATCTCTGCGAGTTCGTTTTTGTCCATAGTTGGATGTAATTTTTAAAAAAAGTATGGCAAAGCTCGAGCCTTGGTCAAGGCTCGAAAGTGATATCGTCCCCCCGCCGTCTTTCCCCCCATCGGCATCAAATACTTACCACTTGTTCCCAGTACCTGGCAGACCATCTCCCAGTAATAACCCTCGATGGCCTTGTTGACGCTGGCGTGCTGGCTGATGAGGGCGGGCCAGAGCTGCCGCCGGATGCCGTTGTTGAGCGGCCAGGCGTTCTCGCGCAGAATGAGCTTGACCTCGCGCACCTTGTCCGCCTGCAGCAGCGCCTGCACCTCGCTGAAGGTCTTGAGGGTCTGGCGCTTGCTGCTCGGCGATTCCGAGAGTATCACGATGTTCTCGACGTCGACGTGCGGCGGGAATGGCTCCTGGTGCTTGTCGTCCTCGCCGACTCCGACCTCGTTGTTCGCCACGCCGCCGGCTGTCTTGTTCTGTTGCTGCTGCTGCTGCTTGTTCATCGTGCCGCCGTCGTCTCCTTCGATCAACTCGCTGTTCTCCTGCGACGACTGACTATCTATCGAGCTGGGAAACGGCGTCACGAGCATGTTTCCAACAACGCTGCAGCGTCGCACTGACTGGGTTGGGGTATATTCTGCCTGGATACTTTTCTTTTTGGTTTTCGACAATTTTCACGACGTTCGAGTGCTTTTTTTTTAAGTTTTTTTTTCTATTTTTTTTTGTTCGTTTAATTTTTTGCTTTTTTTAAATGAAGATTCGTAGCTGCGTGTGTGATGTCCAAAGTGTTTGCTCAGTTGATACAGCACTGCCTTTTATTTTTTCTGTTATTCGTTGGAAGCTCTCCGAAGCGAGCTTTTAGGGAGCTGCTCCTGGATTATCGAAGCTCCAGGCGGGAGGCATTTTGACGACTGGCAGATACTTTACGTAATTTCCTTCGAACTTTCAGCGTACATCTGCGAAAAAGAAAGCGAGAAAGAAAAAGTTAGCGAAGAGCAGAGAAAATGTATATAGGCGGTTTGTGTTTTTCCCCCCGTGCAGCACACAAAACAGACACACACGTTCGGTAAATATATACGCGGACGGACAGACACAGACACATAAACGTGAACGCATTGATGTAAAAATAGGGTTTATCGTCGTTATCGTAATCGCCAAGAATTGTGATAAATCGTCTTTTGTAAGCGGCGGCGACGACGACGACGACGAAGCTACATAATATCAAGAGCGAAGCAAGGTTGTAGCAGCCTAGAAGAGCAGTTCTCGCTCGTCAGCCAGCAGACGCACACACACGCTTACAATCTCTGATCGAATTAATGTGCCCCCGCAGATGATGATGATGATGATGATGATGATGAGGCGAACGCGAAAGATCATATCCTAACGCACATATACGGCAGAGACTCGCGTCATCGTCATCAGCAGCAGCAGTAGTAATAGCCAGTAGCAGTAGTAGCAGTACAGTGACGCGCGAGTGCTGTATAAATTATACGTATTTGAGCCTACATAATCCCTTGCGACGACGCTGAAACGTTCGATGCTGAAATCGCGCGCGCCCGAATAGCCAAAGAGTGACTAGCCCATGCCGATTTACCGCGACCCAATCGAGGGGGCTGACCATAAACACACGTACGACGTTAGTCGGCAGTTTTTGCGCTGCTAATCGCGCGGTAGCTATATAGTACGCGCACCATTTGACAGTGGCGCACAGAAGCTCCTCCGCGGGGCGCGACGGCTTAATTAATGGCGAATAGAGCGGCGATAAATCGCCGTGCTTGATTGATCGATGCTTGCAATTATTTACATAGCTGTTCAAAGCCATCTCTGTACATACATGTATATTTATATAAACGTTGAGCATCGATGTTCTCTTGTGTTTGCCGACAATTATGCCTTTTTTTCTTTTTGAAGCAAAAGCGTGTCGATATGCCTTATTGTAAAAGAGTCAATATTCACGTTTGGGAGTGTATAATTCGTGTATCGCACACATGTTTTGTCTAAAACTGTCCCAACGCAGCCGTAAACAATGCAATTTATTCTCAAGACATTGGCCTCACTTATAACCGTGTAGTTTTCCTTCAAAGAAAGAGATAACACATTTTTTGTATTATTGCCCATGCGCGAGAGCAATAAAATGTGATAACAATGCCATTCGAGTCCACAATAGTATATATAGGCACCCACACACTCTTTCGATAAACTCGATCATTATTCATTAGAAAATGAGTAATATTGATCGATCATTATAATGACAGGTACCGATGAATTTCTCATACAATTAAAAGAATACTATTTTTAATGAGAACATACAGATGACGCATTAACCTTTTCATTCACACAATCATGCAAAGATCAACTCTTGTGATAATGAAGATTAAACATTGACACATTGAAAGTGTGCTCAAGTATCGATCAATAATTTCAATCAATTGTTTTTGTATTTTGAAATTCAACATTGTTTTGCTTGAAAGCTTTTAAATTGCTGATTTTAGATTTCTGATTTACAATTATTTTACGATGCTAGACAAGCGATCGGTCTTAATGTGCACAATGCGCTTACCAGATAATATTATCTCGACAGTGTACCATTCGAACCACTCGAGAATATAAATATTCTTATCTTATGGCAAAGTTTAATGCAGAGCAGCAGAGTTATTTACCGTTATACAAAACAAAATATTGAAGAATCACGTTGTGACTTACACAATATCAACTACAAGAATTCAACCGTACTCAAGATTTTACAGAGCAATATGTTCGAATCAGTTATTTCAAATTGCTCCCGAAGCTCTTTTTATAATTTCCAAAAAGCTAAACTTTGCAGTGAATTTACACACGGAGCAAAAATATTCGAGTAATGCCTCGCAGCCTCACTTGACGCACAAGAGATCAGATGTTTAGATGGCAGCTTTCCAAATCACATGATGCCTCGAGCATGTGGGTAGAGTGCATCGCTTGCATGCTATATCAACGAATTTCTTTGTAAAAAGCTCGACATCTGAATCGCAATTTGCAGAATTACATCTACAAAATTCATTACTTGGGTAAGCGATGATGATTCTTTGCACGACTACATTTTGTACGCTAATTATACAAAAATTTCATGCAAACCCGAGAGAAAAACACGAATAATTTCCACCGACACGTCTGTTTAGCATCGGCCAATTTATTTTACAACGTCGATGAAAAATGTTTACCAGCTATAAACGTGTGCGAACAAAAAAGTCGGAGCTCGAATCGTCGTCATCGTCATCAACGTCAACGTGTGTGCGCGTGTGCGAGCGAGAAAGAACGTCGCCCGTCGACGACAGGTAACTCGATTTCACACTTACACATGTCTTCGTGGACTTGTAAGAAAACCTCCACAAACAATCACACACTCACACACACACACACATTTGCACACACATAGATGTTTATTATGTTTAACTAATGATTTTGCGTTTAAAGCATTCGTTGACCCCGCGCGCGCCGCAGTTATTCACACGAGACGAAAATAGCATGCGCACAAACAACAGTCGCACACACACGCGCGCATAACGCACAACACACGCGAGCGAGCGCATCGTATCTCGACACACAAGCATGTACACCTTTTTTTTTTCGTTTCTGTTGTTGCATTATTAATACGGCACGATTTTTCAGCGGCAAAGAGCGGAAAGAGAGGAATTAATTGCGGCACGCGCAGAGAGCACTAATGCACGCGCGCGCACACACAGTGTTGTATTATAATGCAAAAAAAAAAAAATTGCATCATCTCTTCTTGGCTTGTCGAAAGCACAAATCACCTACTCCGAACGAGCAGAAATACATTTTTACATTGTCTATATAGGTATATCCATCCAACGAGGAATTATACCAGCGTCGTGTTCGGTTCAAAAACCTCGTTTGTTGTTATTGTTTTGTTACTTGTCAGCGATCTCGCTCTCGCGTGTATAGCTGCGCAGCAGTAGTCATGACACACACATACACACACACTCCGCGCACATGTGTATAATAACAATAACACTCGTATTGTGTACGATATCAACATTTACACACTCACGCGTTGCGCTAAAAGTGGAGAGCGATAATATCTCGGAGAGCCGCTATACTGCTACACCGCTCGCGTACAATAAGCGTTCGTTGCTCGAGAGTAAGCGAGCTTTATACTCCGTTACAGGTATAATATTGTGTGTCTGCGAAGTCGTCGTCGCGCGTAGACTCACAACGATGCAAAAAAGGTGAGCGACAGAGAGAGAGATATATAAAACGGAGGAGGGCAAAAAAGCCAATGAAGAGCTGAGACGAGCGCGTGCGAGTTCGTACAGGTTCACCACCCCCCTCGTATAATATGTGAAAAGGCGCAGACATGTGCGCATCTTCGCGCGACGTTTACTACTAGCGCACAATATATATATGTATATATAAAACGGAGTCGTGTATTAATATATATCGCTCATCTTCGACTCGTCTGGAAAGCGAGCGAAGCGCAAAAACGTTTAGCAATAGGCTCGTGTAGTATAGACGATTCGAGAAAAACTCCGAAAATAACGTTTCGCATAATACGAATGGTATACGTTCGATTCATACCTCTCTATTCATGCTATATACGAGTTATGCTATAGAAGGCACACGGTCGCCTTACAGAGAGAGAGAGAGAGAAAGAGATCATGACACAGTGACATTATGATATCTTGCACGACGACGACGCGGGGGCGCGCGAAAAGCACATGTGCTGTGTGCAGTGTGACCCGCACACACACACACTCCAGACGACGTCGGCATAGTATATATAGCGGCTAAACTGAACGTCAAGAAGACACATCATCTTCTGTATATATAGTACCTGTATAGGTACGCGATCGATTTTTCCTCGATATATAAACATCGCGCGGCCGCGTGTATAGTATTGTATAGCTGCAACTCGTCGTCGTCGTCGAGGCGCGCGAGCTTCGTATATAATAATAATGACGAAGAAGCAAGAAAAAAAGAAGAAAATTTTACCTCCCCCGTGTAGCGAGGCGAAGCAGCAGCTTTCATCGCGTATACACATGCGTGCATCGGCGTTATAATACTCCACACTCATACACATGTGACACTTTCGATCGCTACTGTGTGTGTGTCGCGCGCGCGCGCGAGAATGAATGTGTGTTTAACAGGAGTCAATCGATCGACATGTGCGCTTGTCACACGCAGACACATACACTCGGACGAGCGTCTTGCGCGACTCGTGCTATATAACATTATGCTCACCACCACCTATACATACCCGCACAGACAGAATGTAAGCGAACTCGCGCGCGACGCTCCCTCTACTCCTCCTCCGCGTGCTCCGCGAGGGGCAGAGAGCGCGGTGTCCCCGAATGAATGTGTATATATATATACAGAAGCTCGCGCGCGCGCGTGCGACAACCTGTATTGTACACCGTCTATCTGCTGCTGCTGCTGTCTCTCTGTATAGTGTAATAATAAACTCGCTGCTCCAGAAAAATTTCGTATTCTGGAGCATCAGCCGACGATAGACTATATTATAACGATGTTGTATATATATATGCGAGAGAGATGAGACGAAGCGCGTGTCACGAATTTTTACCTAATAATTGCGCCACGCGCCGCGCGTGTAGTATAAGTCTGTATACGAGAGAACGCGCACGTACGCAGATGAGAGAAGAAGCGAGTGAAAAATTTTTCTAGCTCGGAGATAGCTAGAGATTCGCATCCAACGCGAGCCGATAACATAATTTTTCGTCGATCGTCCAGAAAGCTCTCTTCTCGGACTTGCGATGGCTCATGGCTATATTATATAGATAAATGGAGCGAGGGGTGAGAGGGGGATCGATTTTGCGATCGGATCTCGCCTGCCTGTGGCATGCATGACACGGTACAGGGCTGGAGGTCTATATAACCACGTGAACACGACGTGATATCGTTCCGGAATTCCGCAACGATGTCAGCCCCCGCCGCATAAGATCGTCGAAACGCGCGCGCGCGTGATGAGCGTGAAAATGTGTATCGTCCATCACTCGCATAAATACTCGGAAAAAAAAGAAGAGAGAGAGAACAGAAGAAGACGACGACGTGGAAAATGAAGATTGGAACCCTATATACAAGGGGTCAAGATTTGACACACGATATTCTCTCTCTGGAGGCAGATAGATATACGAACGCGAACTACATAATATGTATGTACCGAGGGGGGTGGCTGAGGGTCAAGCACGAGCTCGTACCGCTGCTGCTGTCCATTATATTATGGTATATTTCACATTTAAACGTGTGTACTACATAGGTACAGGGTATACTCCGAGGATTTTTACAATAGCTCGCGAGCGTAAAATCGATGGTAAATGGGCGCGATCTTATGTATATTCGCTCTCCTTTACTTCCATCGTCAACGTCGCGAGAGACAATATACAATACGAGTTGTTTAGACCGAGGGTAAACGCTGATGTTTTTCTCTTTTTTTTTGCTCTCTTTACTCTCCTTTTTTTTACTTGCTTTTAATCGCTTTAACCTAATAATCGATTACCAGAGAGACAGGCGGCGCGCGGGGGTGCATCGGGCGCACGTATAATGTATAAAGCTTCGAAGAAGCTATGTGTCACACACACATACGCGCGATTGCGCGCAAGTGTGTATACGTATATACGTGCAGGTGCAGTGCAACGTATTTTAAATACACGAAGACGATACGACTCGTATTTACTTTTCGTTACATCGATTGAAATGTACATCCGTCATTAGCCGACGGATATAT
Source organism: Trichogramma evanescens (assembly GCA_902732785.1). Lineage (NCBI taxonomy): Eukaryota > Metazoa > Arthropoda > Insecta > Hymenoptera > Trichogrammatidae > Trichogramma > Trichogramma evanescens. The sequence continues at coordinate 9,389 of CACVKI010143304.1, read as the reverse complement.
ATTACAATCAGAAAATGTATATCATTGGTACCATTCAAACTGAGATATATAAATTTTTTCTATTCGCTATCTCCGTCTAGCTTTCACCTACAGAACGCACGAACGTCGCACCTCGCTCTACGAGCTATCGTGTACTAACAGCACATGGCATATTTTATCTCTAGTACGTACACGTCATTTCGTGCGCCATGCGTACACACGACACGCGTAGTCGCGTGACTATCTTTTTTCTTTCTCTATGTACGTCCGTTTTCACTCGCGTTCGAGAGCGGTGCACTACAGGTGTGATCTCTGCTCGTTTTCTAGCCTTGGTACATAGGGTACTTCATACGGCAAAAGGGAGAATTTAGAACGAATATTGGGCGTATCAAGGCTCGCGGAGATTTCGTGAGTTTGACGTATCGTCTCGTACAACACAGACTCTCACGTACATACATACACGTTTGGAGCGAGCCACTTGACTTATTTTCGCTCGATATATTTCATTACTTATATATGTACGAAACAGATGACACCTATAGTCGTCGTCACCTATATATCATCTATATTATATATAGAGCCGACGATGACATTTCTACATTTGAACTTTGCCGCATGACACTCGCAAGTTGTAAGTACATACATTCGCGAAGGTCTGCGTAGTTTACCATCTTTATTTTTCTTCTTATAAACGCACATCGAAATTAACCTGTACCAATATAGTATAACGAGTGGAATTTTCGAAGCAGAACCGTTCGTGTAAATACGGCACGACGATCGACTTCGGTTCGACAAATAAGTCATAAAGTATAGAATTCGGAGAGGCGAACGCGTGTTCGCGGCTAGCCGGAGAACAAAGAAGAGCAGCAGCAGCGTAGCTCGAGTGCACCAGTATAGTAGTACGAGTAGCTAGCAGAAAAAAAAGACACGCGAATTTTGGAGTATCGTTCGTTTTTCCCCCCTATTTTCATTTATATATTGGCCCACGCGCCTCGCCCCCTCGTTCCATTCGTCGCGATGTATTGCGAGATATGATATTATAATTCATTGTCTCTTACCTGACTGTAACGGCGATCGGACATTAACGCAAGATTAACGAGCATCGAGCAAGTGTATACGGAGAGGGAAAAATCGCTCTCGCACGCACGGAGAGACAAGAGTCACGGACAAGATTCACGATTATTGTGCTCTATGCGAGTTATAAGTAAGCAGTACAGACGAAAAGTCTATACGAATAATCGCACTCGTATATCAGAGGCCACCGCAGTCGTCGTCGCCTGACCAAAGTTGCGACTTTTACGTTTATATTATTTATATACGCACACAACTCGCATAGAAAATTTGCCGATCGCTATCTCGCACGATTATACGCGTATATATACGCAAAGGAAAAGAAGAAAAACTCGTCTCGTTGTCTTGGACGTGCGTGTCCGTCTCGATGCGGATCGGAGAACCTCATGCGAAGCACAGCTCTGGAGCTCTCCGCGGACGCACGAGTTTGTAGCAATATACGCGCACACCACTAGCAACACACGCACACACACTATCACGATGACACGAGCAAACTGCCACTATATACCGTCTCTGCGTTATGGTATATATCGAAGCTCGTATCACTGACACTGCCTCTTCTCCATTTTTTTTTTAATTCTTCGCAACGATGCGACGTGAACTAAAAAACGCGATAAAGGATACCTTTCGTGCAAAAAAAAAAAGAAGGAGAAAATAAATTTTACGTATAGACGACGACGTTCTTACCACGCACTACTACCACTACTGTATTTTCTGCGCTCGGAGCGAAACGACTAGTCGCGCGATATTGTAACTGCGTGCACACCGACACGGACACACGCACACACGCACACTTGGGTATAGGATAGCTGCCTCGGCAAACGGCGAATATACGACAACGACGGCTGCTACTGCTCTATATATGTGTATTATAAAACTGCGAGAGATATTATTAAGGAGGAGCTCCGTTTGCGATCATCATCATCGTCATCAGCAGGGCCCTACGCTTATACTTGCTGCTGCTGCTGCTTTCTTCGTTGATATTCGCGCGACGATCACTCGTGCGATAGACGTGACATGTATCGCGCACACATGCACACGCGCGATTATTAGTTTGCGTAATTAAAAGGCCATACACTTGCTAATAATATCGCGATGGGCACAGATCGATGGACTCTACTATTATCGCACACACTCACTCGCGATGATCCTACATGTGCCCTCGTATATAGGCGACAACAACAGAATCACACACGCACACACTGATACAGGACACAGAGAGAAAGACGAGAGCACACATCTGAGTCTACTGATGGTAGACATATATCTACTACACGTACGCGATACGATTCTTCTGCACACTAACACACGAGCACGACTTACAATTGCGAAGATAGAGAGAAAGAGAGAGAAAGACGTACAGATCTCAACTCGAGAGAGAAAGAGAGAGAGAGAGAGAGAGACTATATGGGATCGACGGATTCGCACACTGTATAACGCACGCACTCGCACTTGTGGATGACGATGATGCATTCACACCGATCTAAATCCTACCCACTTTTTACAACGAAAAAAAAAAAGAAGAAAATAACGTAATCATACTCACTTTTTGCTGGGAATTATACATGAAGACTCGCGCACACGTACTTTTGCATGTGTGTGTCTGCGCGACGACGATATATGTATATATCGATGCAGCTCGCAGCTCAAAAACTGTATATTTTAGCACTCGCGCGTCGTCGTCGATGATATAGGATCTTCCAAAACTTGCTGCTCACTCGCGAGAACTTTTTTTTCTTCTTCTGTTTTTCCACGAAGATGTGGTGTTGTGTGTGCGTGCGTTAGTATATAGCCTGCCTATTTGTACAATGTGATGCGACTGCTACTGTGCGTGCCAAAAGAGTTAGTACACCGATGGGTCTGTGGTGATTCTCTTCTCTGTCGTATGTCTGTGTCTGTGTGTACTATATGTATATAATGTGTATCACGCGCTTTTCAGAGCTGCTGCTGCTGCCCCGCGATCGCTGCTGTGTACGACGATGAGTAGGTAGATGTATGTGTGTGTGTGTGTATGGCCAAAGTGTGAGAGAACTGCTGCTGCTGACTGTGGAGCCGAGTGCTGTATACGAGAGCAGTGGGCTCTATATATCCACTTGCCTATATATAGGCGCGATATAGTTATTGCAATGTATTACACGCACACACTGACACTGTGTATCGCACACGTACACTGGGCGAGAAATGAGAGAGAGAGAGAGACACATACACGCACGCGCGCACCAGAGAGCTATATAGCCTATGCACACACGAGCAATTATTATTATTATTGCTCCTCTCGAGTGTGTGTGTGCTGTGCTATGTACTTTATCGATAGGCTTCGAATCGAAGCTATATATATGCTGCTGCTATTTCGTGTTTTCGGTCGCGCGACTCGACTGCACGACACACGACTCCTTTATTATAATATTATACGTGCTGTACGAGGCTCGCGCGAGAGCTTCTTGTCGCGTTCGTTGCTGCGCTATTACTGCGAAAACTCGCTCTAATAGGCGCAGAGTTGAGCTGTATATAGGTATAGGTATAGGTATATGCGTGTGTGTGCGATATCGTAGGCTCTCTTCACAGTGCTGCTGCTGCTCCGCTGGACTGTAATGTACTACTACTACTACTGCTGCTCTCGCGCGCACCCACGGCGGCGGATTCGCTGCTACCCGCGATTATTGTATTGTTGTACGTAATGTTGAAAAATTTTTCTCCACGCACGATATATCAACGAACTTGAATGGCTATATGAAACTCCAGGGTATATCGCTCCGGGAGTGATGCCTACGTTATAACAAACTCTGCTGTGCCTTGCGTGCGCATGTGAAATGGTATAGTGCCTATAGTGCCCAAGGCAGGAGTAGTAAATAATACCTAAGAAAAAAACAACGTCAAGTCGGTGCGCACGACTCTCTTTTCGTCAACCATACGCACGAGTCGACCCAATACAACGCAATGCACACATACACAGGCACGTGACGCACAGCTGTTCGTTCTCTGCGCGTGTTTTTTGCGGATAAGGGCGCCAAACGTCACATCGACGAAATTCACGTGCGTACGTCAACGACGTTGTCCCTTTTCGTTCCTCGATCAATAATGTTCACGAGAAGTTATAGGTCGAATTTATGAAACGAAAAAGAAAAAAATTTCAAGCAACAAAGGGTGAAAGAAGTATGTAAATAGAGAGCTGCATTTCGCGCGCGTGTCGTCCTACGCACGTGTGCGTTTTCATTGCAAATCGAGCTTAACGATTCGCGCGTGCGCCTTCCCTCTAGCTTTCTCTCTGTATATACCGTGTTCATATATCGATAACAGAGAGAATGGCATGAAGTCGCCGAGGGCTGCGACTGAGAAAAGCTCGACTTGCGGAGGGACAATCGCTATACATACTTTTTTGATCGTTTTCGCGCCGAAGTAGAAGAAAGAAAGAATCGTGAGAACAAATACGTGAAATCTCGATTCGACGTGTGTCAACTCGAGTACAAATACTTATCTTTCTTTCTGTTTGAATAACTGGCCCCGCGACAACGATAATGAGGTTTATGGGCGCGGGTATTCGTCGTCTATTAATTACCCACCGGCTTGGCCTTATCTTTAATTTACTTAACGCACCATCGCGCGTGCATTAGCATAAATCGAATCGATTTGTTTTGTGATTTTTTTTTTGTGAACAGCTTTTTAATTAATTGGACAAACAATGAAAAAAAGTAAAGCCACAATCCCCTGTTGATTTCTCGGAAATCGATCGATCAAAGATCGATTCGGCGTGTGAAAAGAAAAAAATTAAGCTCTCGTGGGAAAAACGTTTTCGCGCTTGATTTTTCCGAAATGTAATTTTCTAGACGAATCGCGACTCGCCGTAGACGAAATTACAGACTTAAGCGTCCGATAGATAAGCCGGATTGCGCAATTGCGAAGACAATAAAAAAATATAAAAGTCGAGATTCGGTCGATTTTCGAGAAAATCCATGCGTCAAAACAACATTATTCGGTTGTAAAGCCGCTTTCTTATCGCGGTCGTTTCTCGAAAAGTGAAAAAATCGTAACAACACTCGTAAGGACTACATTATTACCGAGGAGGTAGCCGAATCGGGCGTACTTAATTGCCGTATAGATTCACGTTGCTTTTAGAAATCGATTTGAAATATCATAAACACCTGATAATGGATTCGAGTTCCCACGATTAGAACGAATTCGAAATAGATTCGAAATGGATTAATCGAAACAACAACAAAATATTATTTTTTTAATCAACAAACAAGCTTATCAAAAATGGTAAATTGAGTTATTACTCTTTTTTAATTAAACTCTTATGTCGACATCGACTTCCAGACACACTCATTACGCATCGTCTCATTAATTTCGTGTGTTATTTCTAAAAATTCATCAAGCTCGCCGATCGACCCCCGATCCCGATAGGTGCTGACCTCTATCTCGCGAGCGTGGCAAAACCGAGCGAGCGCGCAACCAGGCGGTAAACGATAAAGTAGAGATCGTCTGCAAAGTACTACCGTCGCGCCTGCAAAATCGGTACGTATTACAGTCCGTAAATAAAGGAGAGATCGTTGCCCTCTCGCGGAGATCGGAGCGCGGGAGCTTTCGCAGTCGCGTCGGTGTAAAATTTGTGCGAAATACAACATCGCGTGGATTGGAAGTGATGCAAAATTTAACCATAAACAAACGATTTATCAACGATCTCGTGTGTATAGGTTAAGCGAAGAAGTTTTTATCGGAAGTTTACGAAAAAAATGATGCTGAGACACGACTCGGAGTACTATCGCAGCCGCAAGCCCAAGCCCGAGCTCGGCAGGTGGGAGAGCTTCAAGGTCTTCATCTGGAATCCCGCGACGCGAGCTTTCCTCGACCGCACCGGCCGAGAGTGGGGTACGGTTGACGACGCAAATTTTTTTTTCCTTTCTCTCGATCTCCACTATTTCTCGATCGACCGCTCACGATTGATCACGCACACGAAATGTCCTTTGCAACGACGAAAACGAAAACAGCCAGCGTCGGCCTGTTCTACCTGTGCTTCTACAGCGTGCTGTTCGCCGCCTTCTTCATACAGCTCTACGCGACGCTCAAGTACGTGCAGTCGTACGACGGCCCGGTCTACAGCTACAACAAGCCGACGCCGAGGCTGTGGCTGGGCTCGGGCTACGAGATCGATTACCTGTCCTCGAGTGAGTAATTTTCGACCTTGATCGTTAATTATTCCTAAATGAATTCTGGAATTACGTCGCGAGTCTTTGCGCAGGCATCAGCGTCAAGCCGGACGACATAATGGCCCGGTCGAATCCGCCGCTGATCTTGGTCAGCGAGTCGACCCAGCGCAAGAGCAAGGCCAAGAGCTACGTGATCGCGGTGAGGGACATGCTCGGCGAGTATCGCAACGCCCCGCCGGAAAAGTACGAGCTCGAGTGCGACGAGCGGGTGCTGCGCGATCCGATAACTGCGACGAAGGAGGGTGGTGGCGGCGGCGGCGGCGGCGGCCAGGAGGCGCCGACCAAGCCATGCTACTTCGATCTGGCCAAGCTCGGGGCCTGCTCCAAGTCGCCCTACGGATACGCGCCGCCCATCGTCGATCCCTGCGTCTACATCAAGTTCAACAAAGTATTCATATTTATTATACGTATACTTTTTGCGAAGACTACGTGATGAAAAAAAAAAATATTCGCGATGAATTTGAGGTAGAAAAGTATATGACTGAGATGTTGAACTGATCTTTACGGAGCTCGGAATCTGATCAAAGATTTTTTGTGAGAGGTCAATGAGCTTACACAAAAATGGAGGATACCCCTTATGTGTTTCACTTAGTATTTGACCTATTTAGATTAACTACGTGCTAATGATTGATTGAACCGGGAAAACTAGAATCTGAACATTTTCGGGTCAGATTCGACCTCAATGTTTGTCTTCAGTGACGGATTAGAAAAAGTGCCGCCCCCACGCAAACTTTCATTTGCCACTCGCGCAACACGAAGACGATTACGAGAGCTTTTACTAATTTTGGAGAAATTTTTAAAAAAAGTTTGGATTTAAATTGAATTATTAATTGGTTTCCACGTCGGTATTTTAGGTAAAAACGTATTGTTAGCTCTTAGCAGATATTAGAGTCTGTCAGTAAATTTATCAAAATCTTTCACTAACGCATATTTGATTGATTCGGGGTAACGTGTCATTTCGTGAGGTTTATCAAAAGTCCAATAGCCAACTAAATGATCGCCCCGTTTACAGTTTCAAGCAAAACGTGAGAATAACCCTGGACTGTTGCATGCCTGTAATTGCATGAACAACTAGAGGAACCAAGTAGCCAAAAAATGGCACGGCGATAGTGATTAGCACTAAGTGTAAAAACGGACAATATTTTATTGAAATTTTAGGGAAACATTTATAATAAGTACGTACATATTTACAATTGTCAATCATCATTTCTTCTCACACGTGTAATTATTATGACCCACGTGTACTTTCTTTTGGTGTAAGAGCAAAATCGATTTGCGACCGAATTTCTTCTCGCATTTGTCGCATACGAAATCTTTTCGACTTAAGTGTGATATCCTTTGGTGCAAAAGCAAATGGTGTTTATATCCAAATTTTTTTTCACACTTGTCGCATGCAAAATCTTTACGACCTTCGTGGGTAGTGTTTTGGTGCCTGATCAAATCGGATTTACCCGCAAATTTTTTCTTGCACTTGTCACAAGCAAAATCTTTCCGACCTTCGTGGACAGTCTTTTGATGGTGAACCAAATACCGTTTTCTTCCAAAGTTCTTCTCGCACTTGTCGCATATGTGATCTTTGCGACCTTCGTGGACTATTTTTTGGTGCTCAATCAAACTCCCTTCTGTTCCAAATTTTTTCTCACACTTTTCGCAGGGGAAATCTTTGCGACCTTCATGAATTGTCCTTTGGTGGACAAGCAAATGTGATTTTTGTATATATTTTTTCTCGCATTTCTCGCATGCAAAATCTTTGCGTCCTTCGTGTACAGTCTTTTGGTGGTAGAGCAAATCCGATTTTCGTCCAAATTTCTTCTCACATTTGTCGCATGCAATATCTTTGAGACTTTCATGTACTATTTTTAGGTGGGTAAGAAAATTTCCTTTTTGTGTGAATTTCTTCTTGCACTTGTCACATGCGAAATCTTTACGACCTTCATGTACTGTTTTTTGGTGCAGAAGTAAATGATGTTTATAAGCAGAAGTCATCTCGCACTTATCGCATTTGTAATCTTTACGACCTTCGTGGGCTGTTTTTTGGTGGAGGTGTAAATGCGGTTTTTGTCCAAATTTCTTCTCGCATTTGTCGCATGCAAAATCTTTACGACCTTCGTGTACTGTTTTTATGTGCATGAGCAAACTCGATTTTTTTGTAAATTTCTTCTCGCACTTGTTGCATTCGTAATCTTTGCGACCTTCGTGGACTATTTTATGGTGTTTTATCAAATTGCTTTGATCTCCAAATTTCTTCTTGCATTTGCCACACTCGAAATCTTTAAGACCTTCGTGGACTGTTTTTTGGTGCTGAACCAAAATCCATTTTTGTTTAAACTTCTTCTCGCACTTGTCGCATATGTGATCTTTGTAACCTTTGTGGACTGTTTTTCGATGCTCCAGCAAATGCGATTTACTCCCTAATTGGTTATCCCACTTGTCACATGCGAAATCTTTCTGACCCTCGTGGATTGATCTTTCGTGATTGATCAAATGCGGTTTTTTCCCAAATTTCTTTTGACATTTTTCGCAAGCATTATCTTTGCGATTCGTTTGGACTATTGTTATATGCATGCGCAAATTCCGCTCATTTCCAAATTTCTTCCCGCAATGGTCACATAAGTAATCTTTGAAGACGCTGTGTCCTGTCTTTAGGTGGAAGAGCAAACTCGATTTTTTTATAAATTTCTCTCTACACTTGTCGCATACGTAATTATTGCAATCTTCATGGACTCTTTTTATGTGCAAAAGCAAACTATTTTTATTTCCAAATCTCTTGGCGCACTTTTCACACAAATAATCTTTGAAAACTTCGTGGAATATTTTTCTGTGTTTGAGTAAAGTTGATTTATTTTCAAATTTCCTCTCGCACTTGTTACATGAGAAATCTTTTCGATCTTTGTGTACTAATTTTTGGTGCGTAAATAAACTCAATTTTTTCACAAATTTCTTCTCGCACTGATCGCATGCAAAATCTTTGCGGCTTTTGTGTACTGATATTTGATGTCTACTCAAATGACTTCGGAACTCAAATTTCATTTCGCACTTCTCGCATGCGTAATTTTTCTGATTATTGTGAATTGTGTCTCGGTGTGCTATCATACTTGATTCTAGTGTAAATGCCTCTTGGCAAATATCACAAAC
>CACVKI010143295.1:0-10349 GCA_902732785.1 Trichogramma evanescens | reverse complement strand
TATTTCAAAGCCGGATTGACTCATGTGGCAATATACAACAAAAAGATAGGCTCAACTCAAAGAAGACTGATGAAATAACTATTATGATTAGAATTAGAACTAATAAAATAAAACAATCACAAACATGTTATCTGAAAAATGTTGAACTTTATTTGATAATTTACTTTGAGAACACACTGTAAATTGTACTGTACATAATCTTTGCATAAGAATTGTACACTATCTAAATGTAAGAATTGTACAATATACTAATACACAATGACTTCAGCTTTATTGAACTTGTGATTCTCTTCTGCTAAATTACATAGAGTGTACTGTGTAGTACATGAAATTCAGTGTTTACAATTATGTGTTTTATGGTGAGCATGAGATGGCGCTGGAGTCAGCCGCCGGACTGAGACGCCTGACAATGATAAGTGACACAATGGGATGATTATAAATTCGTTAGGAAAGTTTGAATGTCCTAAAATGGGATATAAAGATGGGCATAAACGTCAAATAATCAATTTGCCGAGAAAAATGAATTTCGTTAAAAATTCTATACATTGGATTTATTCAGAAAATCGAATGTATCTTTTGAGTCAATTTGAATTTCGAATTTCTGAATGAAGCATCAAAAAGAAGAGAAAATTTCTTATAAGACAAGGAAATAGAAAAAAAATTAATATTTTGAAAATTTAAGGTATATATAAGTCCTTAAGGCGATAATTCATAAATTAGTACGTAAATATTTTTTGAGTTATTCGGCCATGTTGTTAATGATTTTTTGGTGTCACTAATTGAATGAAATTGGTTTCGTTGGCGATCGTATATAATGTTTGTGTAATGTCCAGTATTTATTGTTTCTCCGTGATGGAAAATCGCACTTTTAAATGTAAAAGTTTTTTTGTCAATAATTATATTAGTTTGTGGCAAATTATTTAATTTAATGTGCAATTTTATTGTATTAGTATCCGTTCCATTTTGAACAAGTTTGAAAATTTTAAGGTGAATTATTAATGTTTTAACGTTATTTAGTTCTAATGTGCATGCTTGTTGTAAATTTCCAACTTTACATAGTCCGCACTTGTCAGATATTGCAGAATAAACGTTGAAATTATAATCAAATATATACTGCATATTTGTTATATCTGTTTCGGCTGTAGAAGGTATATCAAGAGAAATTAATGTGTTGTTCTGAATATTACAATTAATGTAATCGCAAGTAGAACAGATTGTTGTATATTTAATTTTGTTTGCGATTATGGTGTGTATAATATTAAAGTTAGATGTCATGTTTATTAAAAATTCTGATGTATCTTGATCTTCATTATCTAAATAAATTCCTCCAAGTATGGTCCGAAAGGTTAAAGTAGTTAGATTTTTAATGTTTGAATTGTACGAATTATAAAAATCAATTAAATAAAGGTCATTATAATTTAGCAACGCTGGATCAGTGGACGTAGGTTCACTTAATTTTAATGCTACTTCTCGCATATGTATTAGAGCTTGTATTGCGCAGTTAGCGTAGCAAGAATGTCCATCTGTATTTAAAAATGTATTTATATGCCCTAAAGACGTCAGTGTGGATTCATAGTTTGTTCGTTTTGTGAAATTTTTGTTCGTTGAATTCAATTCAAGTCTTCTGGTGTGATTAGTAGGTGAAAATTGAATACTATCTATGTGTTCGTTTGTGTTGTTAGTCGTTTCTAACGGTAACTGCTGTGATAGTGGACGTGTTTTATTTAGTTTATTGTTAAGATTCGTAGTATTTATACCAATAAATATAGGTTTATGATCTGAAAAAAAAGATTCATATGTACCACTTGTGTAATGAATTATATCATTTGAAACAAAAATAGAATCTATTTGTGTATCGAAGTTAGTTGTAGAAATGCCTTCGGCTAAGCCTTTCTTTAAGTTGTATTGAGATAATGTGGATTCTAGAAAGTTATCGGTATTGAAACAATCATAATTGAAATCTCCAATAATTATAAATTTAGATGTACATATATTGTTCAAATTAAATAATTCTAACGTCTTACAGAAACTGCTCCTTTTAGTAGAAGGTGATTTATATCCAGTCAATATATAATATTGTTTAATTTTGAAAAGAATTAATTCTAAATTTTCTGAAGTATTATTAAATAATTCTATTTGTTTTATTTCGTAGTTGAGATATTGTTTTAAGTAACACAATGTACCTCTAGTATTATGACTGTTGGTATCTGATTGATATATAATTTTATAATCATTTAAGTTATATGTTTCGTAAGTTTTTGTATAAGTTTCTGATAATATTAATAGATCGGATTGTGAATACCAATCATTATTTAATATGTACGCGAAATTTTTGTGGATAGATCTTACGTTGTGATAAACTATTTTGATTTCATTGCCTTGAATTTCGAAAGGTAACGATAGTTGTAGTGTTTTATGCAATTTTAAATTTTCTAAAACTTGAAGAATTTCAGTTTTTGATTTGCTTAATGTAGGAAAAGGTCCTAATAAATATAAATCTGTTAAGCGTCTTACTCTACTAAAGGCTACGTAGAGTAAAGCATTTGTTGTAGGTGTTTTGTTAAATTCTCTGAAGTCTAAGCACACACTATCGTATGTTTCACCTTGACTTTTATGTATTGTAATAGCTTCAGCAGGTGTTAATGGAAATTGTATTCTTATTATTTCTAAATCTGCTTTAAAATTAATTGGTATATCTTTTTTTGTTATTGGAACTAAACCTTTTAATATGTTATTGTTTTGTACGGCAATTTGATATTTTAGTTTAGCTTGTCTTCCAATTTTTTTGTTTTTTCCAAAGTCTATCCAAGCTATAATTGGTTCATTATCATTTGTAAAATCAATCCATTTTAATGTTCCGTAGGCTCCATTTACTAAACCATCTTCTACGCATATGTTTGATGTAATCATGTATTTGATTCCTAATTTTAATTGTAAAGTATGACTTAATCCTCCGCAGTCTTGTCTTTTTTTGGTAACCAATGATTCTAATATTTGAATTTTTTGTTGTTCTGCAACATGATCTTTGATAACATCTTTACAAATGGAAACAAATGTTTTTCCTGGAAAATTTGTAATTTTATCATTATTGTATTTGTCAACAAATTTATTTAAGCCATATAATCGTATAGCGTTTGTTGGAATATTTTGTTCTGGTGTCATTCTTGTATTAATTAATAAGTAATCTTTATCTGTTAATGTTCCGTGAGCCAAATTATTTAAAATATTAATGAAAGCCATATCGTGTTGTTGTCTCATTACTTTTGTTAATTCGAACATAGTAAATTCATCCCATATGTTATGTCCGAGTGTGGATAGATCAGATGGATATTTATAAATTGGTTTATCCATAACAGGTGGTAATTGATGTAAGTCTCCAACAGTTATTATGGATATTCCTCCGAAACTTTTATTAATGCCATATATTTGTCTTAATCTTGTATCAATTCTGTGAAACATTTTACTACCAACCATTGAGATTTCATCAATAATGATAAGTTTAATAAAATGGAAATTAGTTCTTATTGTATTTGCAATATCTTCAGATAAATCTGACATTTTTTTTCCATATTGTGTTACTGGAAGAGCAAATGCATGGTGACAAGTAACTCCACCTATTAAATATGCTGCCTTTCCGGAAGGTGCACATAGTAAAATTTTATTATTACTTGTGTTTTCTCCTTGAATTTCGTTGAAATGTATAGATAATAATTGGTACAATGCATTAATTACTGTACTTTTTCCGACTCCTGCTGATCCATTAATAAATATTCTTAATGGTAATTGTTCTGTTTTAAAACAATGTAATACGTGCATAACTATTTTCATTTGTTGCGGGTTTAATCTATTTATTTCAGATAATATTTCATATTTTGTTTTTAAAAACGGAAAAGTTAATTTGTACATTTTTTTTTCTTTTATTTGTTCTTGTTCTCCAATTTGTTGAAAAATATTAATCTTTTCTATTATATTTGAATCATCGTTGTCGTCATTGTTATTATCGTCATTATTTTCTTGGATTTCTAAATTTTTCAACGCTAGTTCCATTTCTGTTTCGTTAATTTTGAAATATTTGTTTTTGTTCATCATTATTAAATCATAATTTTGCAAAAATAATTGTTCGATATTTTTATGGTTTATATCGATATCTTCATTTTTAAAAGGAAAAAATAGTAATAAGTGTTCTCTGTAGTAGTTGATTGGGTCGTTTTCTAATTGATATTTGCGATATCGAAGAATTTTATCTTTTTTTCTTTGATTTAATGTTAAATTTGAAAAGTCACCATCATCTTCGTTATCGTTAGTATTAATAAGTTTATGTGGATCACTATATTTACATGCGAAATCAGCTAGGCACAAATTGACAAATTCGTTTTTCCTATTTTCATACTTATCAAATATATTTGATTTATAAATGTCTTCTGAATTTTTTGGAAGTTTTTGTAAATCTTGTTTATTTTTTAGTATTCTACATCGTTCATTTTTAGGAACAGTATTAATGTATATTGATGTTCTAGTTGAGTAACTCAAGGGTAATGATAAAACTTGGTATGCAGCTTCTTGTGAGGACATGACGCTGCCATTAATAAATGCATTTGCAATTTTTGATAATTTATGTTTAATACTGAAATTTCCATCTTCCACATCATCAACGGCTTCTTTCAATAATTTGCTTAAACCAGCATCAATTTTGGTAACGTAATTAACCATATAGAAAGCAGCGGCATAAGCATCTAAAATTCCTTGCATATCCATATTAGATTCTAATAATTGTAAAATTAATGGATTATATGGATTAATTGCAACTTCTAAAGAATTACGTTTATAAAAAATTTTTTTATTTTTTAACGTAGAACGAATAGCGTTTATGTATTCACATTCGGACATTTCTAAATTCTCTAACATAATGTTGTAGTCGATTGAATGATTTTCATTGAAAAATTGAAGCATTGTATTTTTTATTTTTATGATATGTAATTTTTCTTTTCCTGTATGTTCTTCTGCAGAAAGTGGGCGTAATATACGAGTTGATGGCATAACGTACATCGGGTAATTGAAACGGCATTGTTTTTTTTTATTTTTTCTTCCTTTATAACATGTTTGTTGATGTTTATGTCTTTGGAACATCATGTACGGATTTTTCGGGTCGTATCTGCACGTAATAAATTTATTTAAAAAATTTATAAATTTAGTTTCTGATTCTAAATCATTTTCGTCATAAGATGGTACATTGTTGCAATACAATATAGCGTGTTGATGTACTGAACCTCGTTGCTGAAATTCACATCTGATAAACATATCAGTTACATAATTATCACCTAATATTCCATCTTTGGTTGTTAGCAATTTAAATATTCTGTGAAATCTTTCATTAAGATAACGCACACATGTTATAGGATCGTCCTTTATTAATTTTGTTTTTTCGCTAGGATGTAAATTTATTAATTCTTTGTTGCTTAAAGTTTTATTATATTTTAATTTATATAAAATTGACAATAAATCGAAATTTTTCGTTTCTGATGCTGACAATGTTATGAATAATGTTGGAAATCCTAATTGTTTTATCATAGGAAATAAATGTTTTTTTTTACTTTGCCAATATGATGGTGAAGATCTAACTTGAGTCAAAAATCTATAACCTTCGTCTTGTCGGTAAATATCTTGTAATGTTTTTGTATCTAATACATTAGCTGCTTTTAAATTGTCATTTTTCGTAATTTTTCTTAAGCAAATGTTCATATTGGAATAAACTGATTTTTCCAATTTTTGCTTTGCCATAAATAATAGTCTTGTGGGCTCACAAGATCTCCTATCTCTTCTACGGACTTCTGATAGTATTCGTTCAGCATATGTTAATTTGTTCAATTTATCAAAGTGATATCCTCCGAATATTTTTGGAAAGCATAATTCATCTATATTAGATACTTTGTGCCATGGAAGTGGTTGTTTATCTTGTCCAGGTGCTAAAATAATTGGTTGAATACTGTTATTTGAATAATCATTGTTATCATATAACAGCACTTCGTCATTTAATTCATACGTATCTATTATATTATTATGATTCGATTTTAAGTTGTTCAGTTCTATTAATGAATTTAAATTGTAAGTATTTTCTATATTTCGTAAATCTTCTTCATCAACTACAAAATCTAAATCTTCATTGTCATATTCATAATTATTGAAGAAGTTGTTATCAATATGTATTTTATGTTCTAAATAAAGTGGCGTATCTTTCAAATATTTCAAAGCTTTACATACTTTACTTGGTTTTATAGTTTCGTACATGTAATCGGATATATGTTCAATATGTCTTTTTAATTTAATTTGAATTACGGATAAATCATCAAATTTACGTGGGAGAACTTGAATCATTTCATTAATATCTGTATTAATGTTTACAACACTTCCTTTTAACGATAGTTGAGAGTTAAGAGCGTAAGGTTGTAATGCTTTAATTTGCATGAATGGGATGTACGGGGAAACCATTCTTTCTTCTATAGATGATAAATTTTTTACATAATCTGGTACAGTAGGAAATTTCAAATTCTCAGTTTCTGCCATTTTTGGAACAATTCCTTTCAAAATATGTCTATTACACGTTTTACAAATGTAAATGGAATCATTGTTTTTTATATCTAATAAAATTGTATTGCAATCTATTTTTAATTTTCGTAATTGAAGAATGATTTTTTTTTCATCGTAGATAACGACGGATTTTTTAAAAAATATATTGTTGCAACAAATGCAGGCTATATCTGGCCCTTCTTTCCTATGTTGTAAAAATTCTGAAATTAATGTTGTTAATTTTGAATTTTTATTATTTTTATTTTCATTTCTAATTGAATTTATAAAATTTTCACGATATCTAAATAATTCATCTAATCTAAGTAATTTTTTTCTATTTTTTTCTTTATCATTTGAAAATATTCTGTTTGGAGAAATATCTCGTGTTAGTTGAATTGCCAATTTATTTTTCTTTAATTCTTGGGAATAATATTGTTTATTACTCCGAAGTTTTGAAATTCGTATTATGTTTAATTGTTTTTCTTTTTCTGCATAATCTATCGAAGTTCGTAATTTTTTATTTCGCTCTTTGTTCAGTTCATTTTCGATATCAGTGTATATAGCATTCGAACGCAATCGTTTATTGCGTTGTTTGTTTGATTCATTTTCAATTTTTTTGAACACCTCGTTCGAACGTAATTGTTTATTTCGTTCTGTGTTCAATTCGTTTTCGATGGCAGTGTATGTAGCGTTTGAACGTAATTGCTTATTACGTTTTTTGTTCAATTCGTTTTCTTTTTCGGTGTATATTGCGTTTGAACGTAATTGTTTATTTCGTTCTTTGTTCAATTCGTTTTCGATGGCAGTGTACGTAGCGTTTGAACGTAATTGTTTATTTCGTTCTTTGTTCAATTCGTTTTCTTTTTCGGTGTATATTGCGTTTGAACGAAATTGTTTATTTCGTTCTTTGTTCAATTCGTTTTCTTTTTCGGTGTATATTGCGTTTGAACGTAATTGTTTATTTCGTTCTTTGTTCAATTCGTTTTCGTTATCGGTGTATAGATTGTTTGAACGTAATTGTTTATTTCGTTCTTTATTTAATTCATTTTCAATCTGTGTGAATATCTCGTCCGAACGTAATTGTTTATTTCGTTCTTTGTTCAATTCGTTTTCGTTTTCTGTGTATATTGCGTTTGAACGTAATCGTTTATTTCGTTTTTTGTTCAATTCATTTTCATTTGTTGTGAACATCTCGTTCAAACGTAATTGTTTATTGCGTTCTTTGTTCAATTCATTTTCTTTTATTTTATACGTTTTATTTAAACGTAATGCAGTAATTCGTATTTGGTTCATTCGATTTTCGTTATGTTTATAAATTTCTTTTTTTCTTAATTCGTTTTGTCGAATTAGGTTTTTTTTTCTTTCTTTTTCCTTGAAAGTATTGGATTTTCTATATTTTTTAATTTTTTCCAGATTTATAAAATTAACTTTTGTTCTATATTCTAATTGTTGCTTTTTCTTTTGTTCGTTTTTTTTTTTTTTTCTTGTTCTAACAGTTTATAACGAGGATTTTTTCGTAATTCTCTCATTCGTAATAAATTTTTTTCTTTAATGATGTCTTTTTTTTTTTTTGCCATAGTTAAAATGTTGCATCTGGCTATTCAGGGGAAAATTCGTATATGAAATTTTATTGTTGTATATGAAACCCCAACTAACTAGATTTTTATATACGAAACCCCAAATAACCCGAATTTTTTATACGAATTAAGAATTCGGAGAATAACTGTAATAACAGAAAAGAAAAATTGAAATGTATTGAAATTGAACAAAACAATTAATTTATTATAAATACTAAGTATTAATTGTAGAAATAATTTTTGATGAATGTCGTTGAATAATTGGTAACAAATGTATCTAATTAATTAAAATAAAATATTAAATGAATCTAAATAATAAGAATTAATATTTGAAAATTTAAGCACTCTACTAAACCAATATTTAGAGGTGCTACTTCGGGCACTAAAATATTTGAAAATATTTGTGCACCGTTGACACAATAATAATGTGTTATAAAACAATTATTATTGTTGTTTCGGGCACACAATTTTTAAAATTGGTGCAACCGTTGGCACGTCAATAAAATTAATTTTATTGGTGCAACTTAGCGCACTCGAATAATTTTAAATCGGTGCAGCTTTCTAAAATTCCTGAAAAAAACTAATTAATTATTAAATGTGTTTTTATGAGATTACTTGATAATATACCTTCCGCATATGTATGAATATTGGCATATAATTAAAGCGATACGTATTTACGAAAATGTATTAATACGTTCTTTGGTAATCGGATGTATTAATTCGAATTTGGTAATCGGAGACGATCTAATTTTTTTTTTTCTGTTGACACATTGAAAGTCTAGAAAATAATGTAACCCAGTAAAAATATCGTATAGCCAATACTTGTGTCACGGAATGTCGACAATTTGTTGGTAAAAGAATATAAATTGCCGAGAAAAACCATTAATAAATATGTTTTAATTAAGTCTTGATCATTTAAAAATTAAAAACATTTTTACGCGATTTTTAGAGAATATAACAAACACGTATATAATGAGGTAGCCGTGGTTCCAATGAAATCTGTCTGTATGTACCAAGCACGTAGAGTTGTGGTTTTATGCAAGTGAAAAACCATGCGTAAGGACCGATGAATTTGAACTTCGTGGTTACGAATTTTAAAATTCGTATGATGTTGACAATTCTAACGTTTATAATTAAACTTTGTGTAAAACCCGTATTGACAATGTACGTAATAAATAACTTACTCAGATTAGCTAGCAGAATTTATAAGGTCTTCCACATTTATTGGATCAGGATCAAGAATCCACGACCAGGCAGAGTCACATTAAAGTCTTTTTCTATTCAATATATTAAAGTAATAGAGTTTAGAACGCGCTACGGCAGGCAGACGGCGGTCGGTTGACTGCGGTGTCGCTCGCGTAGCGTAGCGTATAGCCGCTGGCGTAAGCCGATCACGAGCCGTTTTATCCTGGTTGCACTCTTAATTCAATTCTTCTTTATAAGTAGACCAAGTTTGATTTAAATTTAATTTAAACTTATACTTAAATTAAATTAAATTTATACTTATTTGCAGTTAACTCTTTCGATTGAAATATCGTTAGGTTAGTTTAATAGGCTCGATCACAATGAAGGATAGGCTAATAACAAAACATATGTTTATTGATACACTCCAAACTTTTATATAATTACAATGATCAGAATAAAAAATATTTGTTTCAAATGTGATTGAAAATTAAAAAAAACAGCTGTCAATACATGTTTGAGAACGCCACCGCTAGAGGGCGTCGGCTCAACGAGTCGCACTCGCTACAAAAGCGGTCGAGTCTGCGAGATAAGTGCAGGCTCGATTCGCGGTCAAATTAATTTCCTGGCATATGCTAGCGGTAGGCGCAAAGCGTTTGAGTTTCGCGGTCGGAGAGATTTTTCTCTCAGCTCGCTGCGAACTTACAGCTGTCGGTCGGAGATTTATCTCGGCTCGCTGACGGTGTAAGGAGACGGTCGTGGGGAAACCCTGGTTCGCTGTCACTCAAACGTCTTTGCTACCTATCGGCTGGCAATTTGCTTTTTGTAAGCGCGACTCTTACGACGTGCAGTAAGAGTCGGCTATTCACACTCGGCGTTGGCCGACAAATCAATCTTGAAATATTGAATGATTGATTGGCTCGAGTTGGCGTCACGAAGCTCGGGCATTTTGTGTGCTAAATACTATTATATTTTGAACCATTCTTATGTAAATAACTACTTTCAAATTTGACTATTAATAAATCA
>CACVKI010143285.1:0-38769 GCA_902732785.1 Trichogramma evanescens | reverse complement strand
TCTAGACTCTACGAAAGTTGTACAATATTTTGGGTTAAAAATCTTTCACATCTTTCGTAGAGTGTAGATTTTTATATCTACAAGTGGCACTTATGTCATTATTTTTTATGTATTCGATGAGTTTCAAAATGTTATCCCTTTCATTGGCATAAGTTTAAAAATCAGCACACAATCGTGGGTTTTTCTTACATTATGACCATATCGATCTACACCAAAGGACACTAGGTGCTCTTATGCCTAGCTAGATAAAGACTCGATCAGTGCCAAACTATCATCTTTTCATAATGGCATAAGTTAAAAAATCAGCACACAAGGCCAAAATTTGTTACAAATCGATATGTACTTTAAAATATATCGCCACGCTAATACGGCGTAATATTCCGTTTTTGAGCTTGTTATTGATGTATCTTTCAGACTTTTCAAGGGCATAAGTAGAAAAATCAGCACCTATTATCGGTCACTATCTGCCGGTCTATTACTGGAGGTCTTATGTGTTTATTGTTTGACAAGATGTTCAGGACGTCAAAAAATTGAAGTATAAATGTTTTTTAGTGTGCTTTATCAGTATACACAAGGAGACCCAAAAAAGGTTTGGTGAAGATCTTTGAGCCGGAGGTGAAAAGTGTTCCTTGTTAGAACCTTACTCGCGCCAACAAGCCCCACTACGCTTTGTTTAAATTTTCTCGTTGTTGCCGAATTAAATTCGACTGATATACTGACATATGTTTCCTGCCCTCGCACTGAAATAATTGAATATAGAGGAGACGTGGAATGAATATTACAATTGTTTATTACAATATGAATGGGTAAAATCATTTTTGTAGGACAATCATAGCGTTAAAAAATATTGAATTTTTTTTCAATTTGTTACATCAAAATTCATAACTTCAATTTTTTAGATTTTTTCAAATAAAATGTCGAATTCTAGGGCCCAAAAGAGGGTTTTAGACTCTACACTTTAGCGGCATGGCTCGAAAATTCTGAAAAAATTCAAGGAGGTACCATTTGGGAACAGAACTGAAAAAAATATTCCTGTCTAGGATTTTGAACCGTTTAACCAGAAATAAAAGTATTTCAAATTTCGATCTGTTGAAATGTACATTTATGAATTTTTTTGGATTAATTGAGTCAGAATTATACTCGTAATCGACAAAAATAGAAATTAAATGTCTATATGGATTGTGAGAGCGCCGTATCGTTTTTAACACTGTAGCCTTTTAAAAGAATTTTTTTTTAAGTACTTGGTTTTTTAAGGCCAAATAAATTTCTCTAAGAAATCGTTGCCAATTTGTAAATTTAAACTGATTCAAATATTTTAATGAAAATGTATAAGCAGATAAATCGGTACCTAAATTGTAAACAACGTGATCATTAAGGATTTTGACATAGACTCTCGATACACTGATCATATTTATAATAAAAACAAACTTGTTCGAATATTCTCTTTTCCGATTGAACAAGTAATAATACCAATAGCTAAATTTGACTCATTTGCTTTCTCTAGTACTAAAAAATCCGAAGAAGTCGTCTCGAAAGATAATTTAAGTGAACACGACATTGTGGTTTCCGACAACAAAAAGTACGTTTCTGATATTTTTCAGGAGGCACTTACAATGGAATCGAGCACAATAGCACACCAAGACAAAATTGACAATAAACAAAAAAATTACTCATGTGACAAGTGCGAGAAGAAATTTAAGTTCCGAAGTCATTTGAGCAGGCACCAAATATTAGAACACAAAGGCTGCAAAGATTTTGCATGCGACAGGTGCGAAAAGAAATTTGTAAAAAAATGTAGCTTGTTTACGCACCAAAAATTAGTACACAAAGATCGCGAAAATTTCACGTGCAACAAGTGTGACAGGAAATTTGACAATAAATTAACGTTACTCAAGCACACAAAGATATTCCACGAAGTTTTCAAAAATTACTTATGTGAAGTGTGCGCGAAGCGATTTGACAATAAAAGAAGTTTGCTCACGCATATGAAGACAGTACACGATAGTCGGAGAGATTTTGCATGTGATTATTGCGAGAAAAAATTTGGAAGGAAATCAAATCTGTCGAGGCATCAAAGTGCAGTACACGAAGTTTGCAATGATTACGTAAGCAACAAATGCGAGAAGGAATTTAAGCAAAAACAATCACTGCTTTTTCACCAGAAGATAGCACACGAAAGTTGCAAAGACTACACATGCCTCCATTGCGAGAGGAAATTTAGGAGTAAATCAGATTTATTGAAGCACCAAAGGATTATCCACGAGGGTTGCAAAGATTTTTCTTGTGACAAATGCGGGGAGAAGTTTAAAAAAAAATCGTATTTACTCTTTCATTTGAAGGCTGTACATAAGGGTCAAAAAGATTTCGCATGTGACAAATGCGACAAGACATTTGGTTTCAAAGGGGTTTTACTTGTACACCAAAAGACAGTACACGAGGGTCGGAAAGATTTCGTATGTGATAAGTGTGAGAAGAAATTTGGATATAAATGTAATTTACTCAAGCACGTGATAACAGTCCATGAGGGTCAAAAAGTTTTTGCATGTGACAGATGCGATCAAAAATTCGGAGAGAAATGGATTTTGTTGAATCATCAAATGACAGTCCACGAAGGACGCAAAGATTACGCGTGCGACAAATGCGAAAAGAAATTTGGACAAAAACCGCATTTGCTCTGCCATCAAAGGACAGTACACGAAGGTCGCAGAGATTTTAAATGTGACAATTGCGAGAAGAAATTTGGACAAAGGCAGCAATTGCTTCGACATCAAAGAGAAATACATGAAGGTGTCAAAGATTTACCCTGTAACAAATGCGAGAAAAAATTTGGACGAAAATCTCATTTACTCCAGCACATGATAACAATCCATGAGGGTCGAAAAGATTTTGCATGTGATAATTGCGAGAAGAAATTTGGACAAAAATCAGATTTGTTGCTGCACCAAAGAATAATACACGAAGGTTGCAGAGACTACGCGTGCGATAATTGCGAGAAGAAATTTGGACGAAAATCACATTTGTTGAAGCACCAAAGAACAGTACACGAAGGTCGCAAAGATTTCGTATGTGACAAGTGCGAGAAAAAATTTGGAGAAAAACCGCATTTGCTCTGCCATCAAAGGACAGTCCACGAAGGTCGCAGAGATTACGCGTGCGACAAATGTGAAAAGAAATTTAGACAAAAATCGAACTTGCTAACCCATATAGCCCATGGACATAAAAAATCTTTGCTCTACCACCAAAAAGTAATCCATGGAGATCGCAAGGCTTAAGACAAATGCGAGAAGAAATGTTGATCGACAATTGTAGATACTTCTAAAGATGTTTTTCTAAAATTTCAATAAAAATCGTGTCGAAAAGATTATCATTACAACTTTATACACTGACGTTAATTTTCAGATTTCGGATATGACCAATAATTACTTTCAATGAATTTTTTAGCTGTTTGGTTTCTCCAACTCTCGTATGCGACCATCAGTTAAGAATTTTTTTAGTTCTTCTTCGAAACTGTAAATGGGGCGGGAATTTAGTAGGCTACTGGATTTTTTTATAAACCTCACGTCATAACACGCGACTCTGAATTCATCAAACATTCGCTCGCGTGAAAGATTTTGATAAATGTACTTATAGGCTGATAATTTTTATCAGGGGATACATGATTGGTAATAACAATAGGTTCTTACTAAAAACCAACCTAGAAACCACTAATATAACTTGTAGGTGGGGGTAAATTTTATATTTGAATACGACTAATTCTGTTATTTTTTCAATGTAATTTCAAAGGTAAATCATTAATGAAATGTTATATTAAACTATTTAAGTTTGTTAAATCTCTTTAAGTTGTATAATTAGCGGGGTAAGGAATGCATAATTTAGATATTGTTTTCTTCAGAGACTATATGGGTTAAATAAATAAATCACTATATCAATAAAAAATTTTATTTAAAAAATATATTTATTAGATTGATATAAATAATGTACAAAAATAAATAACATAATATTAAAAATTCAATAATAACAATAATATTGCATTCTCGGCCTCGACTCCTTTTCACTAAGCAAACACACCCTAAATATTCCATATGTACATGTTCGATGATAATTTTTCACACAGCACTCGATCGACAGCCGCGCGAGATTAAAAATAACCATATCGGGAAGGTGTTAAAACCCTCAATAGCGCGTCTTTTTCCATCTGCTCGTCGGTTACCTCCATGTTCGCCAAGCAAATCCTCCACAGATCCTTGTTCATCAATTTTCCGTCCGAAGCGATATTCACGCAACAGGTAATCGGCAGACTCGTCATCTCGTAGAAAGCCTGCGCGGCCCAGCGCTCGAAGATTTCCCGCGAGAGTATCTCGCACAGGTGCAACACGCAATCGTCGCCCATCGTGCCGTAGGTGATGTGGCCGTGCTCGCGCTCGAATCTGAGCGCGAAATTGTAATAATCCACGAGCTCGAGTCGTCTCGAGGCCTCCGGGATCGGTAAGCGGATGAATTGGTCGAGCGTCAGGCCCGGCACGATCTCGCACTGTCCCGGGCGCCGCGGCATCTCGAGCTCGTCGTCGGTCCACGCATCTCTGTACGACCACTGCTCCGACGTCTCGTACAACTCGTGATTGGCGAACAGCTTGAAGATGGTCAGCGTGCTTTCAGGCTCCAGTGCGAATCCATTGTCCTCGAGCATCTCGATGGACCTCAGAATGCCGGCGGCAAGTTTCACCTTACGTACCCTCTCGAAGCGGACATCTCGGAAGACGGGTTCGAAATCTATGTAATCCGGGAAAACGAAGTCGTCCTTGGCGACGCTGGCGCCTCGTTCCAGCAGGAACCCGACCATGCCCAGGTCGACGTTGGCCACGGCCCGCATGAGCGGCGTCCGATTCTCGACGTCCCTGGCCTCGATCTCCACTCGCAGATTCATCTCGGCGACGATTTGGAAGATCAGCTCGCCCATTCCCTGCCAGTAGGAGCTCCTGTTGCACATGCTGTGCAGCGGGGTCAATCCCTCCGCGTTTGGCTTGTTCGGGTCGGCGCCCCGCCTCAGCAGCAGCTCGGGCAGCGCGTTGACCTCGCCGTGGAAGCAGCGCAGCACCAGGTGGAGCGGCGTGTCGCCCTGGTTGTCCTGGCAGTCGACCTCGACCCGCTGGCCGAGCTCGTCGTTGATCGCGAAGAACCGAGCGGCCAGGCCCTCGTCGCGCGTCCTCCGGGCGATGTGGTGCAGCGCGGTGCTGCCCTCGGCGTCGGCCGCGTTGGGCTCGGCGCCCTTGCGCAGCAGAACGTCGATCAGTGCCTTGACGTTGTCGTCGCTCGTGGCGTAGACCCTGGCCACTTCGCCCGGTGCCGCGGGTACCGCTTGGGCGAACACCCCGAAGTAGTCGCCAATGTCGTCTCTCTCGGAGACGATGTGCAGCGGGGTCTTGTTTTCCTGGTCGCGCGCGTTCGGGTCGGCGCCGCGATCGAGCAGCACTCGGAACACCTCCTCGACGCCGGTGCACGCCGACTTGGCCGCCAGGTGCAGCGGCGTGTTGTTCGCATCGTCCCGCGGGTCGACCTCCAACGGCCGATCCGATTCGTCGCAAAAGTCGAACAGGAGCTTGGCCACGGTATCGGCGTCTGCTTTTCTCCTGCACGCAAAGTGCAGAGCATTCCAACCCGTGGCGTTGGTCAAGCTGGGATCGGCGCCCTTCTTCAGCAGCACATCGATCACGTGTTGTTTGCAGCTACCGGTTATAGCCAAGTGCAGCGGCGTATTGTCCTTGTTGTCCGGGCTGTCGACCGACACCTGTTCCCCTCTTTCTTCGCATATGCGGAAAAACTCGTCCACCAGATCGTCGTCGTCGTCTCTCTGGCAGATGTAGTGCAGCGGAGTCAGTCCCTTGGGATCTTGCAGATGCGGCCGGGCGCCCTTGTTCAGCAGCACCTTGGCCACCTCGCGGTTGTTTTTCTTCAGTGCCCAGTACAGCGGCGTGAAGCCCTGGCTGTCCAGGGCGTCGACTTCTACCCTGCGCCGCCACCTGCTCTCGACGCACAGCTTCAGGAACATCTCCGCCAGGTCGGCCTTGTCGCCCGCCTTCTTGCCGATGACGTGCAGCACCGTGTAGCCTCTCGGCGAGGGTGCGTTCGGATCGGCGCCGTGTTCCAAGAGCATCGCCATCATCTTCGCTCGATAATCGAACGCGTACTCGTCCTGGCAGAGCGTGTGCATGACGGTGAAGCCCTTGCTGTTGGTGACATTCGGATCGGCCCTCTTCTCCATCAGATAATTGATCCTCTTCGTCTTCTTGTTGCGCACGGCCCAGTGGAGCAGCGTGCTACCCTCCTTGGTTCGACGATCGAGCACTCCCGCCCTGTACTGGTCGCGAGTGCACGTCAGTATCATGTGAACCCAGTAAAAGTCGATCCGCTGCTTTTGAAAGATAAGGTGCATAACGCTCCAGCCTTGGTTGTTCGTCACATTCGGATCCGCGCCGTTCAACAGCAGCAGTCGCAGCATTTTATGGTGCTTCATTTTCAGGGCCATGTGCAGGGGCGTATTGCCGTACAGGTCTCTGCCGTTGGCTTCCACCGTGAACCCGAGCGCGTTGCAGAATCGGATGTACTTGTCCAGAAAGACGTGACCGTCGCGTCTCTTGCAAATGATATGCGCGGGCGTCTCTCGGTAATAATCGGCCATATTTGGATCGTGGCAATGCCTCAACAGCACTTGGACGAGCTTCTCTTGTGGCTTGTGCTGCAGAGCCAAGTTCAACGGCGTTCGGCCGATGCAGTCGCGAGCGTCCACGTCGACTATCTGATAATCGTGGTAGATATTGCTAAATAATGCCTCCACCACTTCGTGAGCAGCATCGTTGCGCGACTTGCAAATCGCGTGGAGCGTCGTGTTTCCTTCCGAGTCCGTGACGTTCGGATCGGCGCCGGCTTCCATCAATAACGCGATCACGTTCTTGTGCCCGTACTTCGCGGCCAGATGCAGCGGGGTCTCGCCGGTCTCGGTCCACAGACAATTGGGATCCTGGTCGCAGATGAGAAAGTTTTTGACGGCGTCGTTGTGTCCGGCCATGCAAGCCACATGGAGGTGAGTCAGACCGGTCTCATCCACGAAGTTCACGTCGACTAGGTTATAGATTTTGAAGAATCGATAGAGCACGGTATTCTCGTGGGACATGTAGAGTCTAGCCGCGTGATGAACCGGTGTGGTGTAGGTCTCGATCGGATCACCAACTTCGTCGCGCTCTGGATCGTCTATGTACCTGGCACGAATTAGAAAGTCGAGGAAATGATCTCTTATTGGATAATCCAACTTGGTCCAGAATTGCACGGTATCAGTGAGAAGGCAATCGATTTCTCCTTTTGTAAAGATGCCCAGCAGGTCGGGAATTTCACTTGTCACACAATCTTTGATGTAAGGACTGATGTCGATCAGAAATTGGGCACGCTCTTCTTGATTTTCCCAGTCGACACTTTCATGCAAAGTCCACACACTTTCCACATTGTTTTGGTTAAGATCGCCCACGTGGCCCATTTTGCACTTTAACGCACGACTCACTGTCACTTGTAATTTAAAGTATTTACGAAAAACTTTCACTATAATCACTTGCTACGGTCAGAGCGATCTTCGTAGATCTTCACGCCACGATGTCGTAACGCAGACTGACCGTCCGAATGCACTGCCGCCGAACATGTGCCGCAGCAGCCGCAGCTGTAGCAGAAGCACGAGTGGCTCCCACTATGTGGTCGAGATGGGAACGATTTCAATGCACATGTGCAGTTGCACTGGTATGGAGCGCGCCCGGCAACGCGTCTTTTCCCCTGAAATACGGAATTCCGTATGCTTACGCATGTTCTAATTCCTGTTCCAGTAAAACATAATATAATGACAGTGCGCGCAACATGAAACAAGCGCGTACTCGGTCAATATTCGAAAAAATACTCGATATATGTATTTTAATAATCGATAATCGATGATTTGTTTGATCCTCGTTAATCTATAAAAATGTTCGTTTATTTACCTGTATTTTTATATGACCGATTGAACATTGCACCGTTGCAAATGTTGTTATTTTTAAGTTTATTGTTCAAAAGTTCAGTTTAAATGTAAGTAATTTATTATATACTTAAAACGAAAATGTATTCAATTTTCATATGTAAGCTTAATGAGCAATGAGAAATTAAACTTTATTTATTAAAAAATGATCTACCAATGTATAAATATTATTAAAATTCAAAATATTATGCAAAAAAAATTTTTAATTGATCCTTCACAAATTTTGTGAATTAGTTCCCTCAAAAAATAGTTATTTATGCAACAAGTGCCCAAAAGGCGTTTTTGGGCACGAGCGTGCGGAAAAGGACACGAGTGCCGGCCATGCCGGCACGAGTGGGTATTTTTCCGCACACTGTACGCAAAAAGCTGGGCACGTGTTACATACAAAATTTTATGCAATAGTATGCGAAAAATACTTTCATTTTAAACGAGTCATTTTACCGCACGCCAGTGTCCAAAAACGCTTTTTGCTCACTAAAAAATGTGCGCATACTATTGCATAAATAAATTATTTATACGGTCATATCTTAGAAACTATTGAAGATAGATTAAAACAATTTTTTATTATTCTATTCGTGTTAAAAAAATAAAACAAAAGAGTTTTTAAGTATTAAAATCGGTCGATTAGGTAAAATATTATGTTCATTTAATTGTATTCACTGAGAAAAGGTTAAAATTGAAAAACACGTGGTAATTGTCAAGTTTATTAGTTCTTTTATTCGTTAAATAATTTTTGGACAAAATCTAAATCAAAATGACAAGTCTAACTTTTTGTTTAGAATTTTCCAAGGAATTTAAAAATATTTTTCATTTAACAATAAAATTTGTTATTAATATTATATTTTTCTTTCAAAATAAATGATTTTTTTTACAAAATTGAAAATATTTTTAGAGTCCCTGGAAAATTCTAAACAAATTGTTTCTCTTGAAATTTCTGTTTAAAAAAAAAAGCGATTGAATTTTTGAAAATATAAATCAGTTCATTAGATAAAAAGTTATGGATATTTTAATGTTTACTGAAAAATAGGTTAAGATCGAAGAACATGTGGTAATTGTCAAGTTTTTAAGTTCTTTTATTCGTTAAATATTTATCGGACGAAAAAATGTCAAGAGAAACTTTTTGTGTAGAATTGTCCAAGGAATCTAAAAATATTTTTAATTTTGTAAAAAATTCATTTATTTTACAATAACAATATAATATTAATAACAAATTTTATTGCTAAATGAAAAATATTTTAAGATTCCTTGAAAAATTCTTAACAAAAAGTTAGACTTGTCATTTTTTTGTCCAAAAATTATTTAACGAATAAAAGAACTTATAAACTTGACAATTACCACGTGTTTTTCTATATTATTCTTTTCTCAGTAAATACAACGTATATGTACATAACTTTTCACCTAATCGACCGACTTTAATTCTTAATAACTCTTTCGTTTTATTGTTCTAACACGAAGAAAATAATAAAAAATTGTTTTAATTTATCTTCAATAATTTACAAGATATGATCGTATATAATAATTAATTTGTTAACAACTTTTAGAAGGGCAACTTTCAAAGAAATGAACTTCAATATTTAAATGAAGTTCAATATTTTTATAAAAACCAAGCCCATATAGAATTTTATCAGTGAAAGCAACTTGATTGCCACGTGATTGCGAGCCAGTATAGTCCAGATGCTGGAGGTTTTGTGTTCGACTGAGATCGATACAGACGAACAATGGTTTTCGACGTTTTTTGGCCAGCTTAATACAAATATGAAACTCGTTTTTTTGAAAACGAGTTGAAAAAAAAAAAATTTAACTATTTTCGTGTTAATAATTTATAAAATGGCTTTAAAAAATTCATACGTTCTTTCACTAATTCTAAGAATTTTTTGTTTTTGCATGTTTTTGCTAAAATGATTCATTATTGAGATAAAAAATCGCAAAAGTGGCTTTTTGCGTTCAAAGTCATTTAATAATTATCACATTTTAAATCATTGCGATTTTCATTTTGAACAGTCCCACGGATAATAGTTTTAAAGATATTTTTTTCTACCAGAGATGGAAATGAAACGAATTTTTTCGAAAAAGATCTAAAAAAAGTTATCAACAAATTATTATTTATATTTTTTTTAATTTCCTCATAAAATTCTAAATTAATTCGATGCATCCAACACAATTACTATATTTTTTTAGTAGTTATGGCGTTTTACGACGAATATCTCGCACACACTTAGCAAATACAGTTGATCCTAGAGGATGATTTTGCTGTGTCCCGTTGTCCATACGATTGCGTTGACCTCGTCGTAACGAAGCAGTCCTTTTTTCGTAGCTATATTAACTCCGATCTAATCCGCCTTTCTTGGCCGAGGCTTCTGCTACGTCTCTCCGATAATTTTGCAGCTCCCATTTTAAAAGGTAGTACTGTAATGCCTGGATCGTTTTGCCTCCTTTTTTCTACATCCCTCGATTCGTGATTATTTAAAAAATTAAATTAATCTGCCATCGTAGTGGAGTTAATCGATGCTGACTTAACTGTGCCTCCTGCAAATTGTTGCATTTTGTAACAATGAGCCTCGAAAATAAACGATAATCGGCACTGAGAGGAGTGTAAGTCTATACTAACGGGAAAAAACAAACGATTGCTTGTATCCGTTCATGTAAATGATATTTGATGCAGCATTTCTTTTAGTGTAGATTTCAATTTTATAAAACAACAAAAATTTGAACCATACTTTATTATTTTATTAGTTATTAGATATTTAGATATATGATATGTGTGCCCAGCACAATCTATAATTATCTATTAGGTTGCAAAATCTCGATGCAGTCAGATGTATAAATATTAAAAAAAAACTTGTTCTACGCGTTACGTTAACGGCGAACAAAAAGTCACTTTGAATGATCGATCACTGCCTTGGAATTCGATAATTAATCATGCGAATTTTTCTCCGATGCCTGAACAAAACAGATTGATCTATTACTTGTGTTATGTTATATGAATTTTTAGTAGCAAAAAATTTTGCTCTGCATTTTAATTCACCTATCATTGCAGGACTTGACGATAAATCGTTAAAATGTGTTAACGTAGAAGTGATCTATTGCTTGATATCGGTAAGCTGAATATTAATTTTCAATGTTTAGAAAAGATAAATTTCACTTTATAGATTATTTTTTACTGGTTTAAAAGATGAAAGTATTAATTTACTCTCTATTGAAATGATAAGTTTGATACACAACTTGACACGATCTTCAATTTTTTTACGATTTAAAAAAATCGTTGGAAACAAAGCGACAACACGAATGAATTTACAAAACACTATTAGCGTTAACTGCAGGAACTACCACGCGAATGGCCGGTACGTTGAAAAAAGTTGTTTAATGTTTAAAAAACTCGATTGGTAAATACAAGTTTGCCTTTGCAACATCAGTTGCAATCGATACACGCGTAAATTTTTTCCCCGCTAATAGCGTTAAATTTATCCACCGAGTATACCCGTGCGAACAGATGCGTGAAAGTTTACCGATTTCAGTTGTAAAAATCGTCACCGTTAGATGGCGCGTTTGGCATCGTTTCGCCTCGCCAAAGTGTATCGGCTAGTACAGATCGTCGGCTATATACCGATCTAACGCTGCACAGCACTGTGCACGAGGAGGAAACTACTCGTGGCCGCCGTCGCCACCGCCGCGTATTCACTTTCGCTGCTGCTGCTGCTGCGGCGCAGAGAGTCTCGAGTTGTGCGAAACTTTGGACTACGGAATTTTTCATAATGAAGTTTTTAATAGAAATCCGAAGAATGCATTAAAACAGTTGAGACTCACAGCAGCAGAGCGAGTAGTATATTTTTGTGCGAGCGAGAAAAACGCCGAGTGGGAGTTCACCGGAGAATACCTTCATGAATAAAAAATAGATTTTTAATAAAAAAATTTTTTTGTGAATGATTTATGTGGGAGAATTTCTCGCCGCGCGAGATTAGAAATGTTTCGTTGGCTGCGCAGAAAAACTTTAATTTAATTTACTTCGATGAATAAACGATCTCGCATTGCATTGAAATAAATTCTTAACCGTTTGAGCCGCATGAAGAAAAAAAACGAAATTACTCCATAATGGAATATTATTAATTATATCACGACTTACATATCATCTCGCTCGCGCCCGAAACCTAGTATATATCTCGCGCGCTCATTGAGAGAACGAAAATGTCGAATTATTCAGGCGCGCGTAACGCAATCGACACACACACACGGCTCTACTGTGTGCAGCTCATTAAAATTCATCGGCTATTTTGAATATGTGTGTGTGTGTGTATGTGTGTGTGTATCGCTTATCGAGCTACTACTAATTATTCGCGTGCAAGACAAGTAATTACATCAAAATTAAAACAATTTCTAATCGAAAGCACGTTTATTTTGCGTAAGGCTATATAGCTACTACCTATACTATAGCCAGAACAACTGCTGCCGCTGCGCCGTATAATCGGGTTGGTGCAGCGCGGCACACAACGCCCCATACAGGTATTTCCAGAAAAAACATTTGCATAAAATATGGTCGGGTCGATTTTGTCGCGACCACGAGTTTGTCGAAAAATAAAAAAAAAAATCATCCACGTAATAGGCTGTCGATATCGGCCCGAAATAGAGTCGAGCGCTGATATGGTTTTGCACTTGTCGCCGTACGCGCGATCATCTTTTTGGCCGTCTATAACCGCGCAATTCCCGATGTGCTTTATGAGAGCAGCAGCAATCGACGTTATTTCTCCACCTCGCAACTTAAAAACTACCGTCTGTCTCGGAAGTTTCACTTTTTTACGAAACATCCGCCCGCGCGCAAGTTCAGTTCGTTCAATTTTTATCCAAGCGCGCGATCGCAATACGCGAAAAATGCCTTTATCACACTTTACGTAAGCGTTCCTTTTTTCTTTTTTTTTTTTTAAATATCCAAATTAAAATCGCAGCCACGCGCATTGTTAGCATTGAAACCTCATATATAGAAATGCCACGAATGCATGCGAGAAACTCGTAAAATATCCTCGAGCTCGACTAGCTCGCGCATGCAGAGGTACAACAGAGGAGAGAAAAAAAACTATTCACATAACGATTGGACGAATAGCTGCGAAATTCGTGCACGCGCTGGCATGGACAGACCAAAGCTTTGGGAGTTTGCGCAAAAATAAAAAGAAACAGAAGGAGAAGTGTTACACGCGCGCGCCGCATTAGAAACAATAACCGCAGCCCATTGTGCAAAATCGGAATACTTCTATTAATCGTTCATTAGATAATACGAGCTCTCGCGCGTTCGTACACACGTAAATCCCTCTAAATGCTTTGGTATAATTATCCTGCGCGAGTGCGCGCGCAATTCAACTGTACACGTCTCCGTTCCATTTTTTTTCATGCAATAAACGTCGAATTCGTGCGCACTCGCCGACACACAAAATTATGCTCGAATTTCTCGCAGTTCATAATAATTTTCTCTGCGTCGATTTAAATAGTATTTAAATTTGTATCGCATTGACTGCGGTGGAATTGCGTGCTAATTGGAGTTGTATAGACATTTTCAACGCTGACCTTCGATTAAACTTCTATAAAATTATATGAAATATTTCTAGCGTTTGCAAAAAGTATCTCGTTCTGTACCGCGTGTTTGCGCTCTCGTTCGATACACACACACACACACACAACGAGGAAAAATTGTCAAAGCCGCGGCAAATCTCCGGGCTTTATCGAAGGAATATCGAACGGTAATATTACAGCGGCAGGTAAACATCCAATTTGGCCCAGACTTCGTTCGCTCCTCCTATGCTCTCTCTCTCTCTCTCTCTCTCTCTCTCTCTCTCGCTCTTGCCTCTAAGCCTCTCGGTATATCACGCGTTTAGAGAGGAGCCGAACGAACGAAGAGGAGCAAAGAAAAGAAAAAAGAACGAGAGGAGCTACTTTTCTTGCGGGTGTCTATTGCAGTGCTGCAGCAGAAGCAGACAATGACCGTAAATGTCAGACCTCGCTATTAGCCGCGCGATCACGTTCGAGAAGCTCCAGCACCGAGCGAGGCCCTATTTTCTTTTCGCGTCTCGTCGTTTATTGTGTGGGGGATCTCTTCTTTCTGCGCTGGGCTATACGCGTTTGGACGTGTGTGCAGTGCACGCGACACGTGAAAAAATCGTAGAGTAGACGCGCGCACATTTTTTAAAAGGTTACAATATTTAGAAAAAGAGTATACTATGAACTCCGTGTCGCACGCTTTTTTATAAGTAAAGGCGACGAAAATAAAATTCAGATTTCTCTCGTGCGGCGAGTGAGAGAGAGATTTACGACTACACTCGTGATCCCATATTGAATTTTGCAACACGAGCTGTCGATTATTCGACAATTTTTTTTCTGCCCGAAAAATAACGCGCGCGCGCGCCTGGGTCATCTATATGCATATGCGCGGCGCGCGCACGACAATTGAATATTACATCACGATTTTATTAGTCGGAATTTCTTATTCATAGTTCGGATATTTTTTTCTGTCCTTTTTTTTTACGCAATTTTGTTTACTCTACTTTTTTTTTCCTATACCAAACGGACTCTCCCTTGCACAAACGTACTATATACTGCAATATCGTCGCTCGTTCGGCGCGTTTGTGCGTATAATACATAAGAATTGCGTGGCGCTCGGCACCAGGAAATTTGCCTTTGCACTTGAATGATCCGGTTAAAGATGGAAAGTATTATGTCAAAGGAGAACCCAGCCTGTGTGTAGGTATGTGTGTGTGTGTGTTATAGCATGCAAAGCCCAATAATTACTACCACTACCGAAGCCCGAAGAAAAGGATCCTAACAACGACTGTATACAGCACACAACTTAGAGAGCGTCGACAAACCAACAAACGAAAATTAAAGTTTGTGTTGTTTCTCTGGCTCTATATAATACCCTACATTGCGATGATACGCAACGAGTGTTTTACGCGCTGCGCTTGTTTTTTTAAGCTGTATTATGCGTTTGCGCCCAAGTATACATGTAATGTAATAATAATGTGTATATATGTGTGCGTGCGTATGGAAATCTCGTAAAGCACCGCGTCGAGCGACCGATTGAAACCAGCTCGCGCTCGAGAGAGTAGTTGAGCTATGTTATTGGAATGATAAATGCCATCGACATAATATACATTGTAAAAGGCGTGTCACACACACACACACACACACACACACACTTCAAACAGCTAGTTTTCTTTCTCTCTCTCTCTCTCTCTCTCGCTCGGTGGTGTGCCCCAGACACATTATAATATGGAGAATGATTATTAAATTGTACATATCCTTATCTGCGCGCCTGGCCTGGCCTGCCTAGATATGGGTTGGCAGGAGCAGGCAGGCAACTATTCGCGCCAAGCCATGGACAAAGAAAAACTTGCTCTCTTACGCATATATACATATAGAAAATACATACTTTTATCAATATGTGCGCGCGGCGCGGCGCGCAGGAAAGATTGTGCAGCAAAACTGGCTTCCACGCAGCAGCAGCAGCGGCGGCTATATCAGAGGGGGTGAGATTGCATATAGGAGGAAAATGCAATAGGCAAACACACGTCTCGAACCTTGTCCGAAGGCCGGTATATATGCAGTATGTGTATGTGTGTGTGTGTGTGTGAGCCCCCGCTGCAGCACATGTATGATGGGTGTGTCTGTCTCTCTCTCTCTCAGTCTCTATGCTTCGCGGGCCGATATTGCGACCTTCTTGCACAATGGGTTACGCGGTTACGAGCCGAGCGCCGAGCTCGAAAAGAGAGAGAGATATACTCGTTTGTTGCCACTACTTACACACATTATGTGTGTATATGCCTATGCACACTGTGCACCGCGACTAGAGAGAGAGAGAGAGAGAGAGAGAGAAAGAACTACGCGGCGTTAGAAAGAAAGAGAGACCATAGTCGTAGTCTCTCTCCCCGCCTTTTATTCAAAAGGGATTAGCTTATAGCGGGGGCGCGGTTCTAACGCGCACGGAGCCGTGTGTTTAAGCGTTCCGTCGTCGTCGCGAGGCGATCCGAGGCATATATAAGCACCATCGCTTGCACCGCTTAGACACATTCAGCTGACTTCGACAAGCCGAGTAACAACAACACAACCACCAATCATCAACATGAAGGGTCTTGTGAGTATATCAGCGCGCTTATACATATATATATATATATAGCACTCCAACTTTTTGTGTGTATAGCTCTCCTGCACCGCAAAACAGACTTAGATTTTCCTCCGTACTTGTAGACTTTGCACGACTGAAAAATTCAAAGTTGTACTTTTTGTTGAAAATATCCTTTTGGGACTTGAGCTCCGCGTGTGTGAAAACAGTGACTTTGTACGGTGTTAATATTTTTCCATCTATACTTCAGTGCTTCGAGACAGTTGCAAGACTTGATCCTTTTTTTTCAAAACCCTTTTTTTTCATATTCCAAGTTCCATACCCAACGTATCACTTATACAAGTCTCCACCCGAACTAACGTTGACTAACTCCTTTCTCGATCGTATATAATTACACCGTGCGCTGCACCATCGCGTCGATTCTCCGCGCGCAGCACACACAAACGTGCAATTTTCATCGAAACGGATTGCTCATATAGTGCAGCACTTCAGGCCGCTGGTGTGAATTTCGCATCGGTTTCGCATAATAATATCGGACTCGTACAGGGGGGCAATTGATGCTTGGGGAGATTTTGTAATTCTCCGCGTCTTGGGCAATCGCGCGCGTTTCGTACACACACAAACACTTTGCATAGAGCGCGAAAGGCATTGTAATACTACCACCCGACGCGACCTTCTTTTCATTGCACAAATTAGTTTAATGTCCACACGACTGCTCGTTTGCTGTGTGCGCACAATTGCACTGGTTTACATTTTTCTCCGCGTTTTTAATGATTATTGCCCTATACGCACGCGATACGATTGTGGCGCGTTTCTCAAGGGGGTTGTGTCGGCAAACGCATAAAAAAAAAAATAGTGTGTCGCAATCGCATGGCTAACTTGCGCATTATTTTCCACCCATCTCGACCCATGGGTACAGTTGGTCTGCCTTGCCATCATCGCTGCCGCCAGCGCAGCCGAGATCCGCGAGAAGCGCGGAGTCTACGGACACGGCCATCTGGGTCTGGACCTCGGCCATGGTCACGGACACGGACACCTGATCCACGGACACGGTGCCGCCCTCGCCGGAC
The DNA here is from genome assembly GCA_902732785.1 of Trichogramma evanescens. NCBI lineage: Eukaryota > Metazoa > Arthropoda > Insecta > Hymenoptera > Trichogrammatidae > Trichogramma > Trichogramma evanescens. The sequence goes on along the minus strand of CACVKI010143285.1, from coordinate 21,554 downwards.
CCCACACCGGCCCCAACACCCTCGTCGGACCCTCCAACGGCCCGAACCATCTCGCCGGACCCCACATCGGACCCTCGAGCCTGAGCGGTGCCGTTGATCACGGAGCGCACGTCAGCGGTGCCATCGCCGGACCCGCCATCATCTCCGCCTCCAAGGCTGGACCTGCCCATGTGGAACATCATGGTCATGACGATCATTACGGTGAGTCTCTCTTTGTCCATTATCGTACATGAGCTTTTTGTGATCATTTACATGTGCAGCATTATTTACCAAAACAACAACAACAACCAAAGCTTTGATCATTTTGTGACTCTCACTACTTTTTATATCTTTATTTTTGTTTTTTTATACTTTACATTCATACGCGAGCTTTCGAATCTTTTTTTCTCAATCAATGTGTCATTAAAAGAAAAAAAAAATATTGTGCATAAACAAAAGAAACATCTGCAAAATTTTACTTCTCTTTTTTTTATTTCATTGGTTGAGGGTGTTTTAATTTTGTTTATTATTATTATATACTTCGCACGTTCTCGTACATCTACTTCGAATCTGTACTTCTCTCTCTCTCTATTTCTTTCTCTCTTCTCTCTTTCTTTCTTTCTCTTTCTCTTTTCTCTCAGCTTTAATGGAAAACGTATGATGAATGCGAAACAAAACGATCTGTTTTTTTTTGTTACTTAGGCCACTACTAAGTTAAAAATGGCATGGATCTGCGGCATATGTAACACACACATTCACCCAATAAAGTAGATGCGTTCCAAATTTGGTAAGACGCAAATCTTGACCTGCACGTTTTTTATATAGTTTTTTATACCATAATGCGCACATTATTATTTTATTATTTTATTATTAATTAATTATTTTATACGATTAATTTAAAACAAAAAAAAATTAAAAGAATTATTAATATAAGATCTATGCGCTCTGAAGAAGTAACCTAAGAAAAGAAAAAGTTTTAGTGTTCAGTAAAACGTTTTCCATGAAAAATTATATAGAATCAAACTCGTTCATTTATATTTATTCACGTTATGCTTCGAAACATTTAATTTTTTTTATGAGCTTTTTCATGTTTTTCTCTTTCTCTTTCTCTTATTTTATTTACATACACGTGCTTGATTAACAAACAAACTCTCATATGGGTCTCTTCTTCCAAGCGTTTTTTGTAATATTTAAGATTCCTAGTCATGTAAGTCGTCGAATTGAAAAAAAAAACACACAAACTTATTTTTTCAATTTTTCTTTGAAAACGCGTCGGGTTCTTAGGATAAAAATACAACTAATTGGAAAGTAGCTGCATCCAGAAAATGTGCAAATTATGATAAAGATCGTGGGTTCAGATTTGGTCAAATACCAATTGATAGAAAGGAAAAAAAATAAAAAAATTGTCTGTTCTTTAATTATTACTGCTACATTGCGCCATTTTTTTCCAAAATTCATTGGCTTCTCTTCATTATTCGCACGCGCTCTCTTTATTGTACATAACTATATGCTCTCGATGCTTATTCTGCTTTCTTCTATATACGATACATTATCATTATGTATATAAAAATACATTTTTTCATGTGATTCAGCTAACTTATATAGTACAATAGTATATAAAATATATAAAAAAAAAAACAAAGTTTTCCAAAGGCTGTAATTAACATTCGTTCGCTTTGCCTGCTTTTTTTCCCCCTCGTCGTCTCGCATGTAGGCCACCACGATGGACACGCGCTCGTGCACGGCGTGCACGGACTCGCCCACCACGCCGTCCTGGACCACGGACACCACGGACACAGCGGCGTAGTGCTCGCTGATCACGGACACCACGGACTCGTCGCCGTCGGACCGGCTCACCACGGACACGTCCTGGCCGGACACGGACACCACGGCGTGATCGTCGGCGGACCCCACGGACACGGCGTCCACCTGGCCGGACCCCATGCCCACGGTGCCGCCCTCGCCGGACCCCACGCTGGCCCAGTCGCCATCAGCGGACCCCATGCCGGAGCCGCCGCCGTCTCCGGACCCGACGCCGGTTCGGCTGTGATCGCCGGCCCATCGGGCACCATCACGACGCACGGAGCCGGACACGGCGCCCACGTCGTCACCGGACACGGACACGGACACGGCCACTGGTAAATCATACATAGATTGCCAACGAGTCAGTCAGCCCGCAATGCCGCACCAACAAAAAAAAAATCATATAGATAGCTCTTTCTACCTATATATATGAATATATATAAAATATATTATATAACTCACATCGCGGAACTCACTACGGTCCAAAAAAAGAAAAGTCCAGCAGCATCAGCAACGAGAAACAACAACGACAAGTTCATCTATGTGTGACGAATTTTTTTTTTTTTCAAAGTGTGTGAAATCGACGGTTCGATCGAGAGCATTTGTGAATTACTTGTATCACCTGCAGTCCCCCCCGAACCTCTAGCCCCCCTGAACCCTTCTCTTAGCCTATTTTATACCGCCCCCAACCCCACACTCTCTTCACTTCTTCTTTTTGTATACTCTCTTGTACTCTCTGACTCTCTTCTTCTTCTCTCTCAGTCTCTCTCTGTGTATCCCCCCCATCCTTTTACGTGATACGTAAAACGCACCAAAAACGGCCTTTAAGCAACGATGAGCTTTTTGGCCGATCCAAGCAAGTCACCTTCCAACCCCCCCAATGTCCACCAACCTACCCCCTAAACTATATATATTATAAATATTGTACATTGATATTGTAATTAACTTCCCTCGATTCATCGACTCGTTCTCGATTTCGATCAAAGTGAGAAAAAAAAAGCAAAGCAAGTCGTCAGCTTTTTTCTGTTGTTTGTGTGTCGCACAATTATCTGTCGCGAGAGATTCATGCCATTGATATAAATATTATATATATAATTGTTTATTATATATACATATTATATATATTATACATTACCATTATTTTTTTTACTCGACTCGAATTCAGCGGTGTATGTAAATATAAGTAGATACACGCTAAATAAACGCACGTTTTTTAATCATCAAAAACAAAAAAAATACTCGTTCTTCTTTATATATCTCACGATAAACATATACCATTATTTATGTATGCACAACATCCTCGTAAAAATTCACTTGTTTTCCATCCACAACAAGCAGTTCGTTTAAGGTACATAATGGACCGCAAAAAGTGCGCAGCTCATGTTGATTAAACGCGTAATATCGGGATAATTATAAATTTATATAAGTGAAAACTATACCACACACAACATACTGATACCATATACACAATTACTAAACGCGCATAAACAGAGAGACCAAGTGAACACACATACACACATACACACACAAGTATATTGATCTGCATGATCTACATCCAAGCTATTACTCAATTTTCTCCTTTTAGACCCTATCAATGGCTTTAATCCGCATCTATAGGCGCATATAATTCTCTCTTAGAGTAAGAGAGAGATCAAGAAAAGTGCTTAAGTAACAATGTGTATTATATTCGGTAATCCATTACGCATTTATATAGGCCTCTGTCGGTGTGTGCGTGTGTGCGCGCAAGTACCATTTCTAATTTCACGTGCGCGGACTATACAAGCCAATAATTTTGTGTGTGCGCGAAAAGTAAAATAGATCGTTTCGTCGAAACATTGTACACAGGTATCGTTATCCGCGCGCGCGGTCTGGTCAGTCTGGTGCGGTGATTTTAACGAAGCGTGTGTGCATGTGCATGTGTGCATGCCTATATACGCACGCGTAAAAATTGGATTATGCGAGCCGCGCCGCAGCACACAAAACAGAGAAATACGCACGCAATCAATCCTCGACGCGAAACAAGCGCGGCGCGCACGCAAAGAAATGCCTTCGATTTCTATGTATGCATGCCTCGCTTGTACGTACGTATGTGCCGTTGTTGTTATTGTTGCGTTACGACAACGAGTGAGTGAGTGAGAGAGAGAGTGAGCTGCAGCAGATAACACGTGATTTTTTTTCAGCACTGCTCACTGGTTGAAATGCACTGCACAAAGGCAAAAAAAAGTATGTATATAAATTGGGCAGGGAGAGAGACTGCACTCGGTGAACTATGCAGAGCAGAGCGCGCCGAGGAAGAGTATATTATATAGCATAGCGAGTAGTTTCCCACGCGTGAAAACCTTCTGTCTGTACCTGCTGCATCTATGTGTCTATGGATCTATGAGTGTGTATGTGTGTGGGAAAAGCCTAGCTATGCTGGCTCGAAAGAGAGAGAGAGAGAGACCTGCTATAACTATCCGATAATTCGATATAAATGTGAGTCAGTGCACCACTGCTGCAGCACGTCCATATAATAGTAATATACATAAAGTCGTGTATACTCGACTGTTCTCGTGTACTGCGTAATCTTTTAAACGTTTCATCACTCACAACTGCAGCAGCAGCAGCAGCAGCAGCAGCAGCTAGAGCCATACACATACAAGTACAGCATACACTTGCAGCAGCAGCAGAGACCGCCTGTTGTTGATGTTGTGTTTTTCTCTCTCTCTTATGTATAGCAGCAACTCGTGTATATTATATAGTAAGATCGTGATGAGAGAGAGAGAGAGAAATATATGTATGTGTATGCGGTCTCTCGGTCGGCGGGTCAGGTCGAATCTTCCTTTCTATATACCTACATGCCTATATATTGTGTGTGCCTGCCTGACTCGACTGTACATACAGATACTGCTCGCAGTACAGCATAGATCGGCCCGTATAGTACTAACTATATATATGCGCCTTTCGATCAATTACCGCCGTTGTGTTGCAGATTTTTACTCTCACTCGCTCTCCGCGCCGCGCGCGAGCCTCGAAGCAAAGCGATGATAGACACTCCTCTCTGTGCCCCGCCGAGTAAGAGAGAGAGAGAGAAGAGAGAGAGACTATTATAAAGTTGTAGGTATACATTATTACAAACTAACAGCCTCTTATTTTGACACAGATTGAAAAATGAGCTCCGCGAGATTATACTATAAGACGTCGTCTCTCTCGGCGGGAAGATTATTATTTCTCTATCCTTTTTTTCTTCTCTGCGTACGTCGTGCGTCGTGGTTTTTCTTTTCTTCTCTCTCGCTCGTATATACTCGCTACTATATGCTCGTGTGGCTCGCGGCTGCTCGCGACCTCCGCGATCTTTATTAATTATTCATAATTGGCATCGATTCATAAAATGCAAAAATTGTCGCTCGTAAATTCCCTATTATTGCGTCATATATATTGCTGCTGCAGCTGTCCATAAAGCATGCGAGCTCTAGAAAGGCTCAAGAGCAAATGCGTGTGTGCCGCGCGCGCGCAAATATACGTCTTTTCTATGGGTATATCATTGTCGTCGTCGCCGCGCAAAAACCAAATTAAATTCAATTTCAATGGGGCGCCGCGCACACACAGCCACAGACACACACACACGCAGGCCATTAGATCGCTCTTACATAATTTAATTAAGCGTCGAGTACGCGCGGCTTTTCCGCACTCGCGCGCATACACATATATTATATAGACGTAGGACTATATAGAGTCCCTTGGTACGGCCAGCTATATAGAAAGATTGAGATGCGAAAGCGGCCGCCCGAAAAGTAGCAGCAGCTCAGCTCACACAGGAATTCGATAATAGAGCGATATTCGCGTGTGTGTGTGTGTGTGTCTGTCCGTGTGCACTGGCCTGCTGCACTCGTTCGTTACGTTGCACGTCTACTACTGTACTTTTGCGTAATTTGAATGCGGGCGGGGAGCAGAGAAAAAAAATCACACACACACAACGCACTGCACGCGAGACGAGCTGAGTTCTGAGCGAAGGCGAAACTAGTGCGCAGCGGCATTTAATAATCGCCACGGCGTCGAGCACAAGTGGGAAAGTTGCTGCGCTCGCTATAAAATTTGAGCACCTGCCAATTGTCCTTACGATACACTTCATTTACCTATCCGCGTATATGGGTAAGTATAATACACGAGCCAGTGGCTCGCTGTATGCATACACGCGTATAATGTGTATGCGAATAGTTTTGCACTATTTTGCCCCGCTCGCTCATATTATATATACATCTGGAATTGCTCCATAAATCAGACAATCTCTTTCTCTCTCTGTCTCTCTGCTTAGCAGCAGCAGCAGCTGCTCAAGCTGGAGCTCCGCAAGGCATTCCGAACTTGAGATAAGATCGTTTTCAAACGCGGACTTGGAGTTAATAATTTCTTTTTATAATACGCGAATTTTTTTTTTCTATACACACGGCTCTCTTGAGAGAGAGAGAGAGAGACTTTATGGTTTATTGCATTATTTTCCTATATCATGCGGGCTGCGCGGCAGTAGACTTTTCTTTGTGTCAAGAGATATGCCCGCATGTGTGTTAGTGTGTGTATGCACCCTGGGTGAGGTGTGGTCGATTATCGAAGATATAAGTCTCTTTCTATATTATATGCAGATACTTCTGACCCAGCAGCGTAGTAGTATACATACACGAGTAAATGTACTACGCGTATACGCGATAGATACAAGGTCAGCCTCGCGCGAGCACAGAGCTTTTTTCCGGTACACGGGCAAGCGCGCGCGCGAGAGCCTTGTTAATTATTGCAATAGTTTTCCTTTTTTTTCTTTTTCTCTGCCGCGTGGAATATGCATCGAATTACGACGCACTCAAGTATCGGATATCGCGCGCGAGCATTGGGTCATTTTGTAATTTATTCGAGCAACGAGTGGGTTATTGCGCGATACGTATTATACCGCGCGCGCGCGCGCGCGTGGGGCATCAATACAAGTTTATTTTTCAGCGTCTCTTTCTCGTGATTTCGGTTCGGAAAATGAAACGGTATGGCTTTTATCGGCAAAAATATTGGAACAAAGAAAAGATCGGCGTGTATATAAGTACATTAGCATATGTACGTACACCACCAATCGTACAAGTATAATATAGGAAAAGGTAAATGTCGAAACGAGCGTTATATACTCTATAGACGTTTTAAAAAGATAAACGGCAATTGCTGCTCCGGCTGCTGCTGCTTTCGACATCGCAACGGACAATACACCTCTCTTGGTAGGAAAATAAACGTTTAAAACAAGGAAAAAATAATTGACAAAAATGCAACGAGACGATAATAAAAATCTCGCTTGAAAATAATACTCGTATGCCATGTATGTATACGCGAGCAGCTCCTTTCGCGAGAGACTAACGCAGACACAGCGCGAGAGAGAGAGAGAGTTACATCACTTCATCATTTATCAATGGCATGCAGACCTTTTGAGAAAGAGAGAGAGAGAGATTCATTGGATATGCAGACGAGAGAGACGTACACTCAACGAAAAAGCCACTTTTCTCGCGCATTTAATATATCATACGTTTTTGCCACACACCGACACCCGACAAGCCGCGGCCGCGCTCCGCTGTGTGTATAAAATAAATGTAAAACGAGGTGCTCAATTTTTCTCTTATCACTTTCGCTGAATTATGAATCGCGATGAATTATATCGGGAGCTCTTTTGAATGGGGCAAAAATATATCGTTGAATTTTAATCATTTTAATCGTGTATTTCCCCTTCGCAAACAAATATATACCTCGTCGCAGTATGAAATATCGAAAGATTACACGTACGGGGTAACGAACCGTAACTGAAAAAAAAACAAGAAAAAATTATGAAAAGTAAAATGTTGATTGACATCGAAATGAAAATCCAATAAAAATAGAATTTTATTGATGTCACGCTTGAGTTTACTTGAAAAAATTGATACGATAAATCAAAACACGGCGCAAATACATGAAGCAGCAAAAGCATAAAAAAGACAGCGAAATGTGATCGAAGAGTTAATGATCAAGTGCCTGACGCAATCGTATACTCATTCTACTGAAATAAATTTTTTTTTCTTTCAACTTTTCGGGTTCCCGTCGAAGAAGATTTTAAAGTTCGTTTTTATTACAATAAAATAAACCAAAGTTTCAACGCGTATAAACCTTTGCAAATATAATTGAAAATATCTGACTTCTGTTAATCAGTTAGTAAGACCAAAAACAATCGTTAGTCGTCTATGATAAAAACTATACGTTATAGGTCCGTAGAGACAATCGCGCTATATACACAGGCTCGTGTGTACTCACTTGGCTCGCTACAGAGACCAAATGATCCTGTGCGCACAGCAGCAGCGGCACTTATATATATATCAACGGGAGAGAGAGTCTAGCCCCACTAACCCAGTGTGTGGTGGGTAGACGCGGGGCAGCCGTAGTGGGATTAATATACATTTTTCATAACTTTTGACAGAGAGCAGCGGCTACATCGATGAGCTGTATCAAGCCGTTTCTAATAATAATATCGTAACCATAATTGGCAAAGGTGAATATAAACAACACGTCGATGACGAAAAGGAAGAGATTAAAAAATATTAATCTATGTTTATAAGGTACTACTATGAGCCTATTACACGATCGAACAACAATTGTAATAGCATCGTCATTATTAAACAAAAAGTAATAATTGCTGATGAAATTCGAATCTTTTAGTACATCATATCGCGAGAACGAGTATACCAACACCTGCGCGTATAATATATTGACAAATGCAGTCGTTCATCGGGTTACTATATTAGTTGCGGCAGTCGAGCGCCGAGATAGGTGGTGCAAAATATAATGCATGATTAATGACTCGACGATCTATCTATAGGTAAGGAAAAATAAACCTTTCCTTTTTCTCGTTTATGAACAAATAAAATAAAATTCTTCCTCGGCCTGATATCGTTTATTATGAATCGCAAAATTGATCGCTTTTCGATTCTCCTCCGATGACGTCTGCTCCAAAATAAAAATAAAAAGACACGCGCCAAAACTGCGCATTAGTATTCAACGATCGCGAGCAAGCAAGGAAGCGACGGTAAAAGAATAAAAGAAAAGAAAACGATTATCCAGACATCAAAGCGTCGTAAGTCTCGTGTGGTAGCTTTGAAGGCACGTCTGAATGTCAATTGTTGTGTTTTCCGCGCGACTGCTTATTTCACGGCGTGGTGGGTATATGCGTACCCGGGCTCGCTCTCTGCGCGGCTTTAGGTTGTAAGCGTAGACGTGTACCAATAATAAGCCTGTGTGTGTGTGTACCGAACCCAAGATCGTAATCGACTTTGTCGTACACGCGAAACAATGCACATACATAACAAATAAGACAGAAGCCGTTGTTGCGCGGCTAATTTTCCAGTTGCTTCGATTTGATGCTTTTTTAATGATAAAAACAATCGTGTACATGGGCCCTTCGGCGTCGGTAATATTTTCTAAGATCTCCAGTAGTGGAAGCACATTTAGCATAGACTGAAAAACCTCTATAATTTCGTTATTAAAATACTACAAAAAATGATCAGTTAAAATGTTTTAAGATATTTTATCATTAATTGGTTTTTTTTGTGAAGATTTTCTCGTTAAAATTATATTAGAAATATAAATACAAATATATTTGTAAGACCTAAAAATTACAACTTTGTGGTTTCAAAAAATGATCGTACCGTCAGTTTTCAACCACTTTAAATAGGATCGTATTACTTTCAGCCTTCACCACTAGATGGCGAGTATCCTCTTATCTGTAAATCTGCAAGTAGTAAAATGAAAATAATTGTATAAGTCGAAGCGTGGTTTCCAGTATAGGCAGTTTAACCAAAACTTTGAATAGAAAATTTAAAAAAAATCGACTTCTCTGTTAACTCTTAAGCATTGAAGCACAAATAGACCTAAAAAAAATCGAAGCTTTCGGGTCTACAGAAATAAAAATTTCGACAATGACGCAATAAGTTTGAAATTACCGTCGTACAAGTTCGCTTGTGTATATACCCGAACAAATGTCGAACAAATCGTGTATAACTTCTCTTTCTCTCCCTCTTGCTCGACACAACACAAGCGAACTTGTCTCTCTGCTCTAAGAGTACGCATTTAAAAAAAAACAAAAAGATACCGCACTAATAAACCTCTCTCGGCTCGATATTTGCATAAACGTATATCGTATGCGTGCATGTGTGTATCATGCGTGGCGCGTGTAAGCTGGCGCGAACCCACTGATCCATATAAAGAAAGACTTACTCTCTCTCTCTCTCTCGGCGGATCGGAGAATGACAAAACCGTTGTGTACGCGCGCGATATTAAATACGCCGACACAATGGTGCGTGCACATGATATGCATAACATAAGTGCATTATATATAGGTATCGCTGTATAGGATAGGGTATATACAATCGTGCATGCCGAAGTCACAACAACATACACGCGAGCTCCACGTGGGCCATACTACAACTCGAGAGAGAGAGAGAGAGAACAAAACTCGTTTTTCCCATTGCAGCTTCGCTTGGTGTGTGTATTTGATGTCTGCACACACAGATTGCGTCAGCGGCGGTACCTTCGTACATTATATGCTCACACGTTCAATGTACTCTCTTCTCTCGGTGTGGCGGTATCATCCTCTGCTGCGCGACCTCGACCTCGGCGTAGCTGCTCCGAAGTTTCGCGCTCTCGCGAGCTTGCGACGATCGGTACTGTACACATGTAATCAAGGTCGCTCTGCACAGGCTCTTCTCGCGCCCGCCAACAATCGCACAGCAGCAGCAGCAGCAGCTGCTGACAGGCACACTTGCACCGCACCGCTGTTACAGCGCATTATTATTCATCCTCTTCTCGCGCTTTCTCCCCCGCCTCCCTCGCTCGAGCTCAGTTGTATACGTGTGTGTGTGTGTGTGTGTGTGTGTGTAAGCATAATGCAGGTCGATGTCGTGCTCTCGACCTTCTTCACACTGTAAGGCGCACTCGCGAGCTGCGAGAGAGAGAGATCGTTTGACTTAGATAAGGCAAATTAGAAAGGCGCGTTACATGTGTGTGTGTGCGCGCACGCACGCGTGAGCAATATTATTATCATATATGCCCGCTGCGACTACCGCGCGCGCGACTTTTCACACCCATTCATCAATTGTGCGCTAATCGAGAAAAAATATTTTTAATTATTTTTTTGTTTTGCATGAAAATCTACCGAACAGCGCTGATTGGTATTTAAATGAATATTTACACGAGTACAATGCGCATACCCAATATACGAGGGAGATCTAAACAACGAGCGAGAATTCCAACGCGGCAACGTCAACCGCGCAGCCGTTCATTCGAAATTGAAATTAGTCGCGTAAACGACAATTATTCGGGGCGCAGTTCGCGGGGGGCTGGTATATTTGCATGGCGCGCAAGCACAGAGACAGACACAAATGTGTATTGATATAGCAGCAGCAGCAGCAGCAGCCGATGTTACAATAACAATGGAATTTCGGGATAAGTATCGCGAGCTCGCGTGCAGTTATTTTTTCTTATATGTATGCCCTCGACTACGACGACGAACGATCTATCGACGATCGAATCTATATACGCGCCCGACGAACGAAATGTGATTCATTATTCGTGGCTCGAGCGAGCTAATCGAGTTATATGCGCCGCACGAGCTTGAAATTTTTTCGAAACCCAAAATTCAACTACTACCAGCGATATCGGGATTTTTCTTTCGGGTACATGGCATGATATACAGACTGTGTGCACCAGCGCAGTGGAGTTGTCGATAGACCTAATCGATTAGAAAAATGTTCGGCTACTACTACTACTATACTACTACTACTTCTCGCGGGTACAACAGCACTTGTGCACGCAAAATTACATAAACTTTTAACTCGAGCAGATCTGCGCGCGGCTTAATAAGAGCGTGTATAGCACCACAAAGCAATATAAATCATTGCGGGTCGAGGGGTCCGCGTAATATATTGTGCGACGGTGATGTAAAAATGAGATGCCGCGAGGTGGAAAAAAATTTAGATTTTTATCATCGCAAGCTCGACGATCGAGAGCTTTCGTTATGCGCGAGTCCGGTTTGTTATACTCCTCATTATTATCTCGTACTTTTGGGCACACGACAACGATTACCGTCTTATATTTCAAGTGTCCGAGACTTTAGCAGTCTAGGTCACGATTATACCGAATTTATTCAAAGTCGTTATGTTATCGCATTCGCTGATGCAACATTACCTGCGCTTACGATCATTCCCTGCTTCTCGGCGCATTTGAGCAATCACCACCATGCGCCAGGCGCATGAACGCGACCTTCCTTCTCTCTTTCTTCTTGCGCTATACATATGTATACCATGATAAAAAGAAAATGCACATCCACCAAAAAACAGAGAAAGAGAGAGCTTCGTGGGCTACCAAAAAGCTCGAAGCTCGAAGCTCGATATGGGAGATCGCGCGCGGGTGGGTTCGAATTTCTCGGATTTCGGTATACTAGTGCAGCTGCAGCGGCAAAAGAAGAAAGATGAAAGGAGCCGAATCGCACGAGCGAATCCATCCGAGAGTGACAATTTTCGTGGGTACGCCACAGCGGCAGCGGTGTGTTGCAAGGCGTACAAGATCATCCCGCGAACACGTGCTACGGTGGAAAAAAAGTGCCGAGATCTGCAGGTAGCACAGCCAAGACATAGCCCGCCGACACGCCGACGACATCGAGTTTGCAAGCTCGTTTCGCTGACAAAGGCGTATCTATCGCTCTCTCTCTCTTTCATACACGTTGGCGCAAGCATGCCTGCCTATATCGCTATCCGCTGCTCTCCTGCGCGCGCGATATAGCTAATCGTTCGTTGCGCTGCTGCTGTTAGCCGTGCTGTGCTGTGTGCACGCAGAGAATGCGTGTGCGCGGCTGCTGCACTAGCCTTCGTTGCTCCGCCCAGGGGCAGGGGTTGCTGCTCTGGCAGCCTAGCGCTAAACTTGGTGCATGTGCAAAGGTCGCCGATTATTGCGTGAGCCAAAAGTGCCAGCCACCTCGGCGAGTATATAAGCTCGGCCGATCTACCGTTAATTCGTCAATAACAGTTCAGTTCAGCTTCTCAGCTCAACCAAGCACCAAGCAACCACCCAACACTCACCACTCAAAGATGAAGACTGTCGCAGCTCTGCTTCTCGCCTGCCTGTCGGTGGCCACCGCGGCCCCGTCGCTCCTCGGACACGGCATCGCCCTGGCCGGCCCCGCAACGGGACCCAACAGCCTCGTGGGACCGTCCAACGGCCCGTCGGCCCTCGCTGGCCCCGTGGTCGGACCGTCCCGTCTGTCCGGCGCCGTCGATCTCGGTGCCGTGGTCAGCGGTGCCGTCGCAGGACCCTCGGCCATCATTCCCAGCGTCAGTGCCGGCACCGCCATCGTCGGACACGGATACGCACCTCTCGGTCTGGGACCCCTCGGACTCGGACCTCTCGGCCCTCTTGGTCTCGGTCTTGGTAAATATAACTTTTTTGTTTATTAAAAGATCGACTTCAAAGAATACGACTTATTTACTTTATCATTGCAATTACAGGACACGGAGCTGTGTTGGGCGGTCCCATCGTCGGCCCGGCTCACCTCGCCGGCCCCATCGCCCCGGGTGCCCTGATCGCCGGCCCAGCTGGTGTGATCCGCGCCGGTCTGCCCGTGCCCGGTCTGATCAACGGACTCTGGTAAACGATGTATCATACCTCAACAACAACTGCCAACAATTGCCATTGAACAACAACCCACCCTTCTTCTTCTTCGCAAGGGGATAGGGTGCGATCGTCGTCTTATCGCTGCCATAATGTCTAATAGTTTACGAATGCCATCATGTCAAATCTCATCGACATGCGCGCAATTTATCTGTGCGCGTGTTTATTCTTTTTTCGTAGAAAAAAATCAATTCATTTGATGTATGTCGACCGAATGAGAGTGAATAACTGCAGCTGTTAGCCATACGATCTCCATATATTTATTATTATTATTATTACTGTATCTCTGCGTCTGTTTGTTTCCTTCTCTATTATTGTTTTCTTCGTTTCCTCCTGTCTCTTCGACAAAAAAAATGTTGTCCTGTATTCCTATATGGTGCACCTTCGTCGGTGTACATCTACCTATCCTATTATATTTCTCTCTCTTTTTTTTTCACACCCGTGCCTCCTACACACAACTTTGTATACACACAAACACACCTGTTCATATGTACAAATCAAATGCAGAAAAACTCTTTACCATCCCATATTGTATAATCCATTTGCAAATACACTTTTTTATGCACGAACAATAAAAAATGCATTACTGTTTCATAAAAAAAAAAATAATACGATTGACTTTTTATTTCCCACACACGTATCAAATTCATCAAAATATATATTCAGTGCAGAGGACGAATCGTCTAAAGAGCATTAATTGCCACACGCAAAAAGGTATTTCGACACTTTGGTCGCGCGTCGCGTATATAATAATGTATCTCGCGATCCGCGAGCCAATAAGTGCAGTTCGCTGTACTCGTGTGCATTTTTGTAATTCCATCACTGGATATACTCGCGGGATAAAAGCCACAAATACCATGATATCGTGCGATCGGCTTCGACAAATTAAAGCAATTCTCGAGTTCATGCACCACTGATAATGTTTGCGATTATAGCAAGTTTTTCCAACCTCTCGTTCAGTCCTATAAATAAAGAATAATCGACTCGTGTCACCAAATTTGTAAATCGATTTGTTACTCGTCAACATTGTGTACATAATAGATCACGCTGATGAGTCTTTCCTCACACATCGTTTTTCCATGATGATGACTATTATATACCGCGACACCGGGGCCCCCGAGAGTTATTAAAGGAAAATGACGATATGTGTTGCACACGACGCAAGGCTACTCCGCTACCATACCTATGTGTCCAATTATTATTCCACTGGGTTACGCCCATCATAGTTCCCCATAAAAAAAGGCGATTGCCATAGTCGGCGAAACTGCGTGGGCTTCCGAGCGCGCGAGATCTCGCAAAGTCAAGTTAAATAAAGTCGCGTCTGCGCGAGCGAAGGACACACGTCATCGTCGTCATCGTCTAACGCCTATGTATATCGAATACGTATTATACGTGACTTTACATTATATTACATAAAAATCACGCGTGTCGACCATAAAGATGGAGAAAAAAAAATATTAAGAGCACACACATTTTCATACATATTCATCGAGGGTAGCATCGGAAGTCGTCGTATTTTATTTCTCTATACATATGAATGCGAATGGATCGTCGTCGCGTATCGGAAGTGTGCGATTCCATACGCATTAAAATGTACGATTCACGCGCGCACACAACATAATAAGCTCGTTAAGCGCCACCGCATCGTAATAATGTATAGCCTGTTAGTAGGTGTTAGGAATAGTCATATAGTGTCCAAAGCGTCTCTCTCTCTCTTTCTCGCATCTGTTTGCGTGTTGTGAGACGTTGTTTCTTTTATTATGTTTTTTTTTTTTTTTTTATTGAGCCACTGTGTCGAGCGACGTCCTCGTTTTTGCATCTCTCTCACTCTAGCTTCTCATAATGCGTCAGCAGCAGCAGCAGCAGTGGCAGCAGAGAGATTCAACGAGGCGTGGTGGCGAAGACATTATTATTTATTCTTCTCTTGATGAATACGCGGGTGGGTATATTATAAAAAGATTGGGCTTCGGAAGAGCGATGATCAGTCCTCGCGAGGCAAGTCGACAACGATGATCGGCTAAACGCGCGCCTTTTGTTACCCTTTTTTTTGTTGTACTGTATCTCATCGAACTTGCAGTGCTTGTGCTTGAATCATGTATATCTCGGTAAGTGTGCCCCTCGTGCTTTCCGTTAACAGTGTCGCTTTAGTTCTGTTTTTGTGTGTGTGGGTGGGTGAAAAGTATTTCAAAGGATACATATAGCTGTGTACATTTTTGTGATATTAAAATCGCGATTGATATTTTTGTCGTTGGACGCGCCTAGTTGTTAATCGTTTACTGTGGTACCGGTAATATGGGAAAATGCGTGAACAATGGAGATTTTGATAGGTATTTTTAATACGGCTATTCAAAAGGACAAAAATCGAGTTTTCCCATAAATATGACCCATACTGAATACGAGTTTTAAAATTCCGAAATCATTCGAAATTCTTCTATGACTCTCTTTTTGATTTTGGGACATTGGACACTTAAAAAATAAATCGACAAGGGTTTTAAAAAATGACACATAAATAATATCGTTTAAAGTGAATGTTAAACTATACTAAGAAAAAAAAGTCTCTAAATACATAGTAATCGTAGCATACGCTCAAAAGTTATCTTAAAAAAATTGGTTTGCCATAAAGCGTAAACAGATTTGAATTCAGTTTCCACAGTAAGTAAGTCAATAGCGAAAAAAAGCTTGCAGAATTTGGGATTAGCTGAAAGCTCTACAATTAATGACGCGCTTTGATTTTCTCCAAAAATTTATTGATTTTCAAAACCTAAACATTGTTTTAACATATTGAAATAACATTGGATGAATTATTATGATATTATTACACAAATGTACGTTTTCATAGTATTTTTTCAAATATATGCGATAAATTTTATACGTTTATGAGATTGTAACACGTGAGCAATGCACCGAATCCATATGGCGATTGAGATGACCTTTTCGAGTGAATGTCTTTCCACAAATATTGCACGCATGTGTTACACCTATATGAACTGATTCGACGTGGATTTTAAGATTACTCTTCTGTGAGAATATCTTTCCACAAATATGGCATGCTTGTGTTGTACCCTTATGAACTGTGTCAACGTGGATTTTGAGAGAATACTTACGGGTAAATATCTTTTGGCATACATCGCAAGTATGTTTCGTACCATTATGCACCGAATCAATATGAATTTTGACACAAGAATTATGAACAAATGATTTTCCGCATATATCACATGAGTGGGTGACACCATTGTGCACCCCATCGATGTGTATTTTGAGATAACTTTTTTGTTTGAATGTCTTCGTGCATATATTACATGTATGTGTGACACCATGATGTTCCACATCGATGTGGGTTTTGAGATTATCCTTTCTTGTGAATATCTTTTGGCATATATCACATGTATGTGTGACACCATGATGTGCCGTATCGATGTGAATTTTGAGATAATTTTTTGAGAAAAATGTCTTTTCGCACACATCACATGCATATCTGACACCATTATGTGCCACATCGATGTGTTTCTTGAGATTAACCTTCCATGAAAACTTCTTTCCGCATGTATCACATGCGTGTCTGACACCATTATGTACCGAATCAATGTGGATTTTGAGATTACCCATACTTGAGTATTTCTTTCCACAAGTATCACATGCATGGAAGGTACTGTTTTGCATTGCACCAACGTTTGTTTTGAGGTTATGTTCGTGGTTAAGCTGTTTATTAATTCTTCTTTCTTTAGTTTGTTCGGTAAGTTTGCAGTCAATATTCGTATTCGATTCCACGACGTCACGAAAAAATTCCTGTTGCACTTTTTCTGTGGTTTCTATTTTAATTATGTTTTGAGTTTCATAATCTAGGTTATATTTCATATCCTGCAAGTAATTTGAAAAATTATCGTCAAATTTCTTAACTGTTAATAAATTAATGCTGGGTTTGACGTCTTCACATTCAACAACTATTTCCACTTCGTCTTCAAGTTGATTTTCACGATTCACCTCAAATTTTCGAAGGATATCCTGTTAAATTAAATCCATGTGAAAAGCTTCACCAAAAAAACAGCTACAATTACAATTATATATGATTATCAAAACTTACTGAATTTTCTCGTAGAGATGGTAAGAGTTGGAAGTTTTGAAGATCGGGTTTCTCGTCAATTATTTCACGGTTATTCTCAGAAAGTGGCCCATCTCTAGGTTCTTCTTTAACTCTTACACAAGCACGAGCAACTATATCGCTGTACTCCATATTTCTCACTGTTAATTTACCGACCAATTAATCTTTCTGTGCTTATCGAAATAATTATACTGAAAAACTAAGGAAGACTGCTCTGCTCGCAATAATTTGAAAAACTGTGACTATGCTCAAAGTTCAGGTTATGTGCTATCAACTCAGTACGGAATTTTTGTGTATTGTAGCGCTATCGCATACAACGCAAAACATCGTATCGATGAATTCACGAAGAGGTCATGAATGCGAAGCAAGACGTAAAAATTTGAACGATGACATTGATACTGGGCAGTATTTCTATGTAATTTAACTTTAAGTTAATGTTATTTACAAATGATGGGAATAAATTTTTGAAATTATCAGTTTCAAAATAAAGTCAATTATGATTTTATCAATAAAGGAATAACATTATGTATCTTATGCCCGATGAAAAGTAACAATTTTTTATCAATGATTTGTTATTATAAAAAAGTGAGAAATTGGTAAAATGTAATAGCTAATTTCATTACGGTAGATTGTAAAAAATTACTTTGCAGGAAAGTGAAATTCGTTAAAAAAGTTATTTTTTATGAGAATTTTTAGTATATCACTCGGACACTAGGAACTTAGTAATTTTTAGTTTTTACGAAGGTATTACTTTTTACTCTACTGCGATCAACTTGACGGAAAAATATTATACAATAAAAGTGTTAAAAATCATTCGAGAATTTTAAACATTTTGAATTATTATAAAACTGTTGCAATATTCCGAATACTAAAGTTTTGTGAAAAATTCCGAATTAACTCACACGTATTATTCGCTTGAATATAAACATTTTTTACTCTATAGTATTTTATCGTTAAGTCTATGGTTATCGAGTAAAAACTAAGTTTTAATAGTTGAACATTAACTTTTAAATAAACCATTTACATGCCATTTTTCGATGCCTAATGATTTTTTTTTTATAATCTATGTAAACTTATTTCCATATAATTGCGGTAATCGATGACTTATTACTAAAAATAGAGCCAGTGAAAAGTAACAAACGATTTCGGCAATGCCAATCACGAAAAAAGGCGATTTAAACAAAAGTAGCTGTATACTAAGTACCTATCAAAGATTCGGTCTTTCCGCGTTTTCACAAAAAAAATTCTAATCGCTATTTTAGTTTCGAATTCTAAGAATGTTTTACTATCAATAAACTTGTCATGAGCCCGTTTAACTGGCCCAGCGATGGGTTCGTCGTTTCGTCGGATCGAGCCACCAATACCCGCATACATAATCTATGCTAATGCACGAATTATCCATCGCTATATGCATTACATAGTCGAGCTTGCGGTAGCGCAGTAACTTATACGTTCGATTTAATCAGCGCATAGTTGAGAAGGGGAGGGAGGGGGAGCGATCAGCGGCAGCTCACGCGAATTATCAAGCGTGCGGCTGATTATAACTAACGCGACGTCGAGACGTGATCCAGCCACGGACTCTTGTTAGCGAACTCATATCGATATATTATAATTCAGAGATGCAGGGGACGCGGCGCGTGTCTCAACGTCGTGTCAAGGAATTTCGGACGAGTAACTTTTGCCTATATAATAATAATATGCACTGCACACACAATGGCAAACGCAGACGCGCGCATATTCAAGTCGTAAAAAAAGGCCAGAGCCACGGTATTTAATACATAGAAAATAGCTATAGAGAATTCGCTGCTGCTGCTGCTGCTGCTGCTGCGTGCACCCACGCGACGACAACTGTCGCGCTTGTAAAAGCATAAGTCTCGCGCGCAGACCCGTAAGAAAAGTCAATCTCGCGCGCGGGGGCGTACACAGCTCTCTGCTGCGTAGCTGTCTCTCTTATATAACCGAGTTATGCAAATTTTCGCAAACGTCGTCGTCGTCGCGCTGCGCGCAGATTAGGCATTATACTCGCGACATGGCACACGTATATACCGCCGCGTAAATGCGTTACTATTAGAGGCGAATGCAGTACCGGTACGAGGGGATGAAATTATTATACCGACGATTCATGTTGCCGAAATCCGTACGAGTGATTAGCTTTTGCGCACAATTGTAACGTGTGTGTGCGAGTGTGCTTACTTGCGCATTTCGCGTTTCCGTTTTAATGAGCGTAGATGTATGTAGGCTCCTCGCGCTGCGCTGTCAAGGTTGTTTACATACCTACAGCACGCACAATGCTAAACGGCAGAGATGTTCCCTGAGAAATTATCATTATGTTATATTGGTAATTGCGAGGATGAGCTTTTATAAATCGTGAGAGAAGTCCTACATCGTACGAGCGATACGATTCGAATCTGTATCTCAAATAACCATGTGAAAAGTAAACTTTATAAACATTTGGTTGCATTACGTCGATATATCGTACGTCGCTTATGGATTCATCAAAATGCAATTATGTTACATTATTATACACAGCTCATTGTTAGCGCGGCGTTGAACGCAGGAAAAAAAGGTGCAACAAATAGTTGAGCCTCGTCGCGCTCCGCTGTACTGTCAAGCGTATAATAATGCTTGTAGTACTAATGGGTATGCATAGCTTGTGCCGCGTTAGTTATTGTACGATCCCATAGTTAGTAAATAAGCAAATAGCGAAGTACACGATAAGCCGCACGCGACGAATGCCTTCGAGGGAAGATATACGCGCGGTTTAATGTCCCGTCGCGTTGTTGTCTCTAGTCGTGTAACAGCCGCGAAGAGAAACAATGAGCCGAGTGCGTATGCTCGCGAGAGAGAAAGTACCGCGTCGAACACTTTGCGAGTAAGATATTCTCTATATGATTTGCAGCTAATATTGTCGAGCGTGCTGCTGCTCGTCTGGGGCACGCAGGCCAGCGTCTGGCCCTATCATCACGGCGGCTCGTCGTCATCGCACGAAGGCGCGGTGATCGTCAACGGTGACCACGCGTCCCATCTCCATCGTCAGGATGGATACGTCGTCGGCACTCTGGCGAGGCATCCGATCGTTGTCGCGGGCCCCAATCAGCTGCCCAGTGGTACGTGTTTATTATATTTACTGCACTGTTTACCAAAGAAACTCGGATTTAATGTAAAATTAAACGGCAACAATGAAAAGGAAATCACGTGCATTATTTTTAATAAAAATAAAAAACATTTTGATTGAAAATTAATGCTTTAATGCTGATTTAGTTTTTGAATTAATTATTGTACAAAAAATTATAAAAATTTATTCAAACACTGAAAAAAATCTTGCGAATCCATGAAAAGTGGACAGCTGGATCAGAAACGGCTATTTTGCTTCCACATCAAAATGATTGGACTATATTTCGACGCCCCTTACGAAAAGTAGGAAGATTCAAATGTCTTACGAAAGGTAGGAAGTTTCAAATTTATGACGAAAACTAGGACATTTCACGCGATGTCTGAAGAAAAGTAGGAAGTTATAGTTTTTTTGACGTAAACTAGGAAATCGTTAGAATTTTTGACGAAAACTAGGATATCTTACTATTTTATGACGAAAACTAGGGAATCTTACTTTTTAATGACAAAAAGTAGGAAGTTTTACTTTTTAACAAGATAAGTAATATTTATCACAAAAGTAATTATGCATAGAGCCCTCGCTACTTGTTATAAAATTATCATTACTCATTATTAATTCATATTGAACTACGTTTATGCACAAACTAATGTTTCTTTACTACAAATGCTTTCGAAAAATGAACTTCGATCATGGATGTATTGAGATAACTATATTGGCCAAAGTACTTTTGACATATTTTACATTCAAAGAGTTTGCTCTGATTATGCAGCATCATTACTCTGGCAACTCAATGTTTTTTTATAAATCTCACATTTATTACGTATTAAATAATTTGTTAATGTATTATGAAATTTGAGGCTAAACTTGTATGCAAAT
>CACVKI010143281.1:0-23480 GCA_902732785.1 Trichogramma evanescens | reverse complement strand
AATCAAAGGGTAGTGTACTCGTCAAGCATATGTTATATAAATCCTCATTCATCAACTCCTCTATGATCATGTGACAGCATAGAATCGGCAATCGGTAGTGTATCAGCTCGTAGAAGCAATCCATTGCCCAAGACCGGAAAAATCTTCTTGAAATTATCTCGCACAGGTGCACAACACATGTATCTTTATGCTTTTCGGGAAGTAGACCCAATTTGTCCGAGTTCGCAAACTCGAAGAAGTCCGAAAATGTCAGTAGTTTCGCCGCCTCTTCGGGTTGTAATCGAATCAAATCGTAGAGCGAGAGATTCGGATTTATCATCATCTTTTTGGCTATACCGGTGAATTCCTCGTCGTCCTCATGACCATATTTTTCGAGTTTCAACGACTTTTCGAACAATCCATACTCGACGAACAATTTCATGATGATTAGGGCGTCGCTTCGATCTAGTTGGTATCCTCTTTTCTCAAGATGCTCGACGACGGCCAGAGCTCCAGATGCTAGTTTAAATTTATATTGGATGAGACAAAGATACGGTTTAAATCTCTTGCCGAAGTAAATCTCAGTGGGGAAAACAAAATGAGACAGATCAGCACCATTATTCAACAGAAAATTAACAGTGTTTGGCAAGAGATTTGCCACGGCCCATTGAAGTGGTGTTTGGCCCCACTTGTCGCGGGCGTCGATCTGCACCGTCTGCTGCATATCGTTGTTGATCGTGAAGAAAAATGTTGCTAAGTCATCGTCGTAAATATTTTTGCAAATAATATGCAGAGGAGTAAACCCCCCTATATTGGCCCAATTGGGGTGGGCACCTCTTCTTAACAATGATTCAGCTTTTTCCCTGTTATTATGACGCAGAGCCAAGTGCAATGGTGTGTTACCAAACATGTCTGGGGCATTGACCTCCACAGGGTGATATTTTTCGTTGCTAAGCTCGAATAACATCTCAACGAAGTTATCATCATATGTTTTCATGCAAATAATATGCAGAGCTGTTGATCCCCTCTTGTTAGTCAAATTAGGGTTGCCCCCATATCTCAGCAGCAGTTGTACCGTCGTCTCGCAACGATGGCCTATAGCCAACTGTAATGATGAATCGCCCGTTTTTTGTACGAGAAAATTAGGATCCTGCCCAAGCTCGAGGAATTTTTCAACGACGTCATAACAGCCATACCAGCACGCTGCATGGAAATGTGTAAGGCCGGATTCATCAACGTAATTAATGTCGAACCTATTGTATATTTTAAAAAGCTCGTGGTGTACGTTAACCCAATAAAAAAATGTGTATTTAGCTGCATAATGCACTGGCGTGGTGCGTCACAACAAAGGTTTGCCGCCTTCGTCAACTTCAGGTTCATCCTTGTAGCCAGTGCGAGCGACAAACTTGATAAATCGTTCTCCTACATCACTATCCAGGTATTCATCTTTCTTCCCACAATGTTCACATAAGTAATCTTTGAAGATATTTAAGGCTAAATCTTTCTGACGTTTGTGTATGATTTGCAGGTGGAAGAGCAAATGCGATTTTTTTCTAAATATTTCCTCACACTTTTCGCATGCGAAATCCTTGCGACCCTCATGGATTCTATTCACGTGCATGAGCAATCTATGTTTATTATCAAATCTTGATCAAAGCTGATTTATTTTCAAATTTCTTCTCGCACTTGTTGCATGTTAAATTTTCACGATTCTTGTGTACTAATTTTTGATGCGTAAACAAACTCGATTTTTTCACAAATTCCTTCTCGCACATGTTGCATGCAAAATCATTGAGACTTTTGTGAATTGTGTTTCGGTGTGTTATTATACTCGATTCTAGTGTAAATGACTCCTGATCACAAACGTATTTTTTGTCGTCTGAAACAAAAATGTCATGTTCATTTGAATTATTTTCCAAGACAACTTCTTCGGATTTCTTCTTGTTTTTATCAATTTTTGTGCTTAAAATAAACTATATAACATGATCAGTACTCGAGAGACGATGTCAAAATCTTTTACAAAATCTTTTATGATCATATTGTTTACAATTAAGTTACTTATTCATCTGTTTATACATAGTCATAACAATATTTGAACCAATTTAAAATTCTAACTTAACTACGATACCTTCGAAAATTTTTGTTGACCTTTTAAAACTAAACATACAGCAAAAAAGCTTTTTTTAATACCGAGTAAATAGATCATTATACAATATATCACAAATTATAAAAAATGTTACTATTCATTCTAAAATTTGCCGCCCCTATCCGCTGCCGCCCCACGCTACGGTGTGCTCCATAATCCACCACCGATCATAAGTCATACAGAACCTATTTCTCGACGTATAAATTGATTAAAAATTGTCTTGGCCCGTTAAATTGTACTTTGATTTTTTAGCTATCATATATAAATTCAAATGTAAGTCATTGCCGCATCATTTGGACGATCAAACGACACGTACAGTAGGCGTGGCTTACATCGGTTTACTTTACGATTAGAAAGTGCATGTAAAAGTGCAGCACAGTGAAGGCTACACTGATGCCTATAACCACATGTGCTTCAGTTCAATTACGTACCTCAAGCTATACTCGTCTTCTATTGCTTCGGCCACGTGTTTTTTTACTGTGTAAATATAATACTGATTGTACGTGAATATTTGTGTAAAAAAGTTATATATTTCATATTGTGAGCGACTTTTTTTTATGTGAGTGAGTGCGCAGAACGATGGCTACTTCCGTTAAATTAGAAAAATTAAAAAGCTTACTAGAAAGGGTTAATTTAGAGGACGACGACCAGCGAGATAAATTTCGCTCTCAACTCGACCCTCTAATCAGCGATTGGACGGACGAACTTCCCGATCTCCGAGACATTTTTCGAGCGCATGAAATCGAATGGCTTCTCCAGGATTCCATAAAAGACACCGACGACGACGATCGCGACGAAGGAGACCGATTCATCGAGTTTGTGGCTCGAAGCGGCTACAGGGACGAGCCCAAAGTCGATGAATACCGCAAGCCATTAACGCGTCGTACCACACTAGTGCATCACGCGGCTAGATACATCAAGGATAACGAAGAAATCTTTGATGTGCTTTTCGAAGTGTACGACAGATACGACGTGAATTACGTAGACGAATACGGGCTAACGCATTTTCACGTCGCCTGCCAGTTTGGCTGTGACTACGTCGTCGAGAAATTCCTGGAGGCTGGCCAGAATCCCAATTTGACCTGTAAAGAAACGGGCGATACGCCGCTACACTTGGCTGCGCAACACGAGCACAAGAAAGTGGTCGAACTGCTGTTGAGAAATGGCGCCAACCCGAATTTCATCAACAGGATGAATCTGACACCACTGCACATTGTTTGCCGGAGAGACGACGACGACGATGGCACGGCGAAGCTATTCTTCGAGATCTGCGACGATGTGAAGGTCGACGCTCGAGAAGATGACGTCCAGACACCGCTATACGAGGCTTTACGTCGTGGACACGTAAACCTGATCGAATTGCTGCTGAGAAATGGGGCCGATCCGAATTTAGCTAATGACTTTAGAGAGACTCCTTTGCACTTCTTGTGCCGGAGAGGCCGGAAAGAGGGCTTGTTACAGCTATTCTTCAAGGTCTGCGGCGACATCGGGAAGACGGTGCGAATCGACGTTTCTAACGTTGATGGTTTAACGCCGCTGCAATTGGCCTTGTACACGAGCAACAAAGAGATAATCAAATTTCTGCTGAGAAACGGCGCAGATTCCAATTTTGTCAGTGCAGATGAAAAGACTCCTCTGCACATTATAAGCATGAGCAATAACGACGCTTCCTTGGCGAAGCTATTCTTCGAGATAAACGACGAAATGAAGCAGAACGTGGAGGTCGACGCAAAGGACAAATTCGGCCGGACACCGTTGCAATGGGCCGTGGCGGATCTTTCGCCCGATAAAGTCGATATACTTTTGGAACGTGGAGCTGATCTGTCTAGCTTCGTTTTCCCCACCGAGGACTACTTTGGCGCGAGACTGGAACGAAGGCCTTGTGAAAATTGGATGGTATTTAAATTGAGACTGGCGTTTGGCATTATGAGAATCATCAAGAGCCTCAAAAAAGGAGGATATGAACTACTTCAAAGCGACGCCATTTCGATCATGAAATTATTCGCTACGCACGAGTTGTTCAAGAAATCGAGGGATTTTGAGATATTTTGGACTAAAAACGATAAGTACACGAAAACAGCGAAAAATATAATGATAATTCCGAACCTGTCGATTTACGACTTGATTCAATTACGACCTAAGGAGGCGGAGAAACAACTCTTGTATGCGGACTACTTCAAAATCGAGCAATCACGAAGATTAGCTCGTTTGCCCAAAAGAGTATATAGAGATGTATGTGTTGCGCACATGTGCGAAATAGTTTCAAGAAGATTTTTCCAGTCCTGGGCACTGGATTGTTTCTTGGAGCTGATCCACTACCGACTGCCGATTCTCTGCTGTGACATGATCATCGAGGAGTTGTCGAACGAGGATTTATATAATATATGCTTGGCGGTTACAAACCAAAGACACGAAGATGATAAAAAAAAAATCAACAACGAATGTAATGAGACGCCAGACCAGATTTAAAATGTGTCGGTCCGCTTAAAAATGCGTTTTTTTAATGTTTTTGGCCTTGAAAAGACTTTGCATCTACATAATTGGACGTAAAATTTAAGGAGGCTCTTTCAGTTTAAGTTTTTCTATGGTGAACTCTTGCCTAGAGCTGTATATTTTGTATATGCGCAGTACGCACTGCGTACCCTGCCATCAGCTGATTCATAGCAAAAACATCGTTTTTTTTCATTTTGACGTGAAAAATCTTGATTTTTTGCAGCGTAAGCCCTGTTTTACGATTCACAGGCTGAAAGATGAGGGTTTTTTCTATAAACCCTGTACACTCCATATGGATGTTATGGTTGTCTTAACAAAAAAAAATGTAGAAATGCTTCAGGCCAATATGTAAATGTGTGTGTGTAGAGTGTCAAGAAGTCGATTCTTAAAAGAAAATGGGAATTTTATTTTATTTTATGAAAAAAAGTTTAAATAAAAAAATTAATTTTTCTCATAATTATAACTTCTATTTATTTTACACTGATTAGTAACAATATATATCATGATTACTGCTTATCATATTCTAATCTGCCAAACCTCGTACGACTAGCAGGCAAATAAAATTAAAAAAAATTTATATTTAATTTCTATATGTACCTGCTACGATATTAATTAAACCCTATGTTTCTAAATGTTGGATTCATACCAAGCAGCGATACAAAAATTTATTGGTTTTTTAATGAACAACTAAAACTTATTGACTTTATAAAAAAGAATACCGCGCCAATGATCATTTGAATCGATAAACCTTCATTTGCATAGCTACGTATTTATTCAACAGCTCCTATATATTAGTTATTGTCTTTCATATATCTTTGAAATTTCAATCGAATTATTAGTTCATTTTGATATCTTCAATATAGTTTATAGAATATTTGAAAAAAATATAAATGATAATTCAAACATGTAATTGAGAGTCGGTACTGATCAATAATTACAAAATTATAATACATCAGTTTCCCAGAAAATTAACCTTCCGATGCAAAATCGTTCTTATTAGAATTTGATAATACATTGCGTGTTTTTTATGATAGATTTAAATTAACCTTAGATTATGTAAGCCATCGCGTACATCAATGTAACTTTATTAAAACAAGACACATTTGCATTATGTCCAATTTATTTACAATTGTTGAAGCTCATTTCGTATCTCCGCGAAAAATCGTTACAGAGTATAAGGAAAAGCAAAGACCTCCCGAGTTTTCCGAAAATTTTGCGTAAAAAAAATGAAAAGTTGGACGTTACAGCAGCCAATTTCACGGAAACGATTGCGCACACCGCGACAAAGGCCGCAAAACGAAGTTCGCTCATCGACTTTTTGCTCGAAACAATTTTCTTTCGATCCATTCCAATGAGTCGTCGGATAGTGAATTAATATCGGGGACTTCGATCGCACACGTGTATATTTACAAGAGCCCCAGTTACAAACCAATGATGTCATTGTCATTTAACCCATGAGAATCGGATTAGCCTGCGTAGAATCGATTCGCATCAACTTTTCCGAGCGTCTCAAAAAAATATACAATCGTTCGCGCGACGATCGAGCATCGAATTTCGGCCGCGCCTCCATATACAATCTATACAAAAAGCTTTGCACGTAATTTCAAAAATCTGCAAAAGTTTTACCGATCGCGTTCGTCGTTTACTATTATAATTCTATGCGGCGACGTCGCGACTCTGCATTATGCATACGCACGCGTGTGAAGCTTTTAGTCACGTTTTCGTTTTTTTTTTATATTGTTCCGCAAGCTTCTTTACACGATTATCATGTATACCTAATCGTCCTATACATAGGTATTGTAATGTCGCGATCGACAGCTAAAGCAGTGAGACACATCGCGACGCGTGTCATCCCTGCCTGTGTATATAAAAATAAGTATTACTTATATTATTTTTTTTGCGTCATCCATATAATATTTGAACGCGATTGCTCAATAAGCTGAGCGACGCGTGCCAATCTCGCGTCGCGATCAGCGATACATTAATACATAGTAACGCCCGGCACAATAATAATAAAAACTGTAACAATATACTTTTTACAGGTTTTTTCTCGATATTCCAACTCGCTGTGTACATATTGTGACATTTGCTAGCCGTTTATGACAATTGCGCTGCCGCGGCAACGACTTAAAATACACATACGTAAAAGCATGTGTGTTGGTGTGTATACTGTATAATGCATATAATGTATATAAAAGCCCATAGCTCGTACGAGCAGGCGTATAAAGAGCCGCCACGAGCAGCAGCCCCCGCGCGACACGCAAACGCCTGCTATATGCAGTTTCGTCGTGCCTGCAGTACTGTGTATATATACGTACGTACATATAGGATATATATGCAGCGCGTGCATAAATACATGTACACCGCTTGTGTACCACTATATATACAACGTAGGTACACAGCAGCACCGAGGTCTACTACGTGTACATATAGCGCGATACCCTCGAAAGAAGGCAAAAAAAAAAAAAAGTCATAACCAATCGTCGTCGTCGTTGTCGCGTCGCGCTTACCTCTCGTTTTATATATCATCGTATACAGGCGCGAGTCGCAGATTTTTAGCAGTAGAACGCGGTAAGGCAACGATATCGCAACGATAGACATTATATCCATTACATTCGCCATCTCGTCTGTACGACGAGCGACACGGTGTATAGCAACATAGACTTCGATAGTAATACGACAGTTGTCATCGTGTTCTACCTATTATACACACGAAAAGGAGCGTGGGTAGCAACTATCTATCTCTGCTCCAAAATTGCCTTCTATGTATCAACGCACATCGGACGACATCTCGTCGTCGTCGTCGTTTTACAATATCAAACATATCCGTCTGTAATCGATGTCTGCCTAGTACATAAGACTCGGTTTGATTATTCGCTCGAGTAACAGTGTCAAAGCCCCTGACGCCGCCGCCGCCACCGCAGCCGCGAAGCTCCACATTTGTAGTCGCGTCTCGTCGACTATATAGCCTTATAGCGCGAAATCATCGTAGTCATCGTCGTCGGATTATATAATTTTATAAAAGTTGGCGCAAAAAAAAAACGAAGAAGAAAAGAAGAATTAGATAGACAGAGCGAGAGAGGAGACGTTACATATAGCGCACGGATGGAGGATATCGTCGTGTACGCGCGAGACACAGCCGCAACTAATTCGGAGCAGCACGCAGCTACGTAGCAGTGTGTGTCGTGTGTGTGTGCGTGACTCTGTGTGTGCTGCAGACGTGTATTGTATGTATATATATAGTGTACACATTGCACGCGCCAATATATATACCGAGGAACTGGCAGTGGAGCAGTATATAATACCGACCGTGCGTGTGCTGCTGCTGCTGCTACGAGAGAGAGAGAGAGAGAAAAAAAAGTGCGCGCTTTATATTATTGTATCTATGCAGTGCGGTGTGCATAATATACAGCATAGATAGATAGGATATAAAAAGTTGGCAACGAGTCTGATCGCCACTGCACACACGAGTGTGCACGATCGAAAAAGAGACACACGCTTTAACTTCTTCTTCTTCGTTACATTGAATCGCAGAATTTCAACTCGACTCGATTGAGATTGCAACATTCGCTGTGTTTGATACATCGTGGCATGCGTCGCGATAAAGTGGTGCATTATACTTCGACCATTTACATATCGTAATTTGTCTTGGCAGTTCTTCTTTCTCTATCTATCTCTCTCTCTCTCAGTGCCGTGCTGCCGTGTGTTTGTGTGCGGGCTACTACGTGCACGTCAGTTGGTGTGTTTTGTTGTATGTATGTAAATACACGCGTATATATACATACGCACATTAAAGCGGGACGACGGACGAAGCTGCGCTGTGCTGCTGTAGTGTACGTGTGTGGCGTAGGAGAGATGTTAGACAACAAAACGGCATGCTGCAGCAGCTGAGCCGCCGAGTGTCTGGCCAAGAAGCTCCGTGCCGAGATAGAGAGCACATAAGAGAGGAAGAAACTCGCGATAAATCCGCAACGTCCGTATTACGATGCTGATGTTCGTGCTGGTCGGCGAGCAAAGTGAGGTTAAGGCTTGATAGTAGAGAGAGAGAGAGAGAGAGAGAGAGAGAAAGAGCGCAAAAACACATCGATTTGTTGCTGCAATTCGCTCGCAGGCCGAAAACACGATTTTATTTTATTTTGAATTTTTTTTCATTAGAGGAGAAAAAAAAAGACGCGAGAATAATCGTTCGGGCGATAAGTGCAGTGATAATAGTTCGATCGTGACGCAATCGAACAATTATGGGCCAACGGCCTAATACCGATGCCGAGGGTGATGTCTTGTTGTCGTCGAAACGCCAGGGTCTCACCGCTCCAATGTCCTCGTCGACGTCCAACGATTCGCCCTTAGCCAGGTGAGACATTTCTCCGCCCGCCCCCGTACGCGATGGCTCTTTCATTCCTTGAAATCATTTCTGTGTCATGGTGTTTGCTCAGTGTGTCGCGCCTACGAAATTATCATCATAGACTCGACTCGAGAGAATTGACGTAAGAACGACGTTCGAGTCGGAAATTTCGGGTGACTCAATTAGGAGCGAAGATAACGAGAATCGTTACGTATTACATTCGTAGCGTGCCAGAGTTATAACGTGATACGGTCGCGTGACGACGATGGTAATATTCCTCCCTGTATTTCTCCGAGTCGAGGAGTTTCACCTTGTTTACGTTGTACTTGTTGTGCACGTAAGACATTGAGTTTTTTTCGTCAGCTAATTTTTTTTATGGGTCGTCGATGAGCAATTGACAATTTTTCGACTGCTTTATTGTACTGTTGTAGGAGAGGAAACTTAGTTTATTTATAGATATCATTGAACGGTGTGGGTTGCCAGGGTTGATGATCTTTGACAAATGATCAGAGTAGGATTTTGCTCTCGCTGTACGATAAATTAGAATTCCCTTTCAACTACATTATGAATCATCGTATTTATTATGTTGATAATTCAGAAAAATATGCATTTCATTACAATACATGTTGACAGTATACAGGGGAGGAAAGTGATAATAGAAGCTTGACTTTGCATAACTGCTTAATCTCAATGTTATCTTGTTTTGTTTAGAAAATTTCTTGTTTTATCTAAACCCACGTATTAAATATTAAAATTAATGACAGCAGACAGTTTGTTATGTCTTATTTGCTCTATTTTTTTATTTTTATCTATTTTTGGATTGGTCAATACCAAATTATTATATTATAATAATTATAACAGTTTTTATTAATTCAATGATTTCTTTTTGTTATGTTTCAGATTAATGAAAAACGTACTACACTTTCTAAAATGTCTTTGCAGAGTGGCATTTGTACTGATAAACAATGCCTACTGCATACCCACTTATGTTATTTGGATGATGTTTCTGCTGCCTGTCAAAGCATATCACCCACAAATGTATTGGCGCATAGAGGGTCTTTTTTTCCATTGGCTATTAGCAATGGTATCTATGTGGAGTTGGTCAGCTGGTTATGATGGTATGATTTACAATATTTTTTACTAAGAATTTTTAATGATAAAAGTTATAATTCTGAAACATTTTTTTATAGTTGTGGAACAAGGTGATGATATTAGTAGAATCATTCATGATAGAACGCTGGTCATATCAAACCACCAGAGTACTGGTGATGTTCCTATTTTAATGGCCACTTTCAATGCTAAACCTAATGTGCTGCCTAATCTCATGTGGATCATGGATAGGATATTTAAATATACTAACTTTGGAGTAGTATCTCTTTTACATCATGATTTTTTCATTGCATCCGTAAGTTCAGATAAAATGATGTTTTAATAAGTAATTTAATAATTACATTTAATTTTTTCTAGGGCCGAAAAAAAAGGGAAGAAAGCTTACGCCAGCTACAAAAACATCTGAAGGAATCGTACGTACCATTACAAAGAAAATGGATGGTATTGTTTCCAGAAGGTGGATTTTTGTGTAAAAGAAGAGAAACGTCACAAAAGTATGCTAAGAAAAATAATCTTCCTATTTTGGAAAATGTAACTTTACCAAGAGTAGGAGCATTACAAACAATATTCGATATTGTTGGTCCTGTTCAAAATAATAACTCTTCTGAACAACAGATAAATACAAGATCTGGTAAGAATTAGTAATGAATGACAAAATTTTAAGTATTAATATTCTGATGAGACAATAATTTTATTTGCAGTAATGTCAGTGGTCAAACCTGAAATAAGATGGATTTTAGATATAACAATTGCATATCCACAAGGAAAACCAATAGATTTATTAACAATTATTACTGGCAATCGACCCCCTTGCCAAACTGTACTATTTTATAGAATTTATCCTACATCAATGGTAAGTTCTAATTCAGAGTAATTTTTATATTATTGGTGAATGCAAAATAATGATTATTTTATTATTTAAGGTACCTAAAGAGCCTGAGCAGCTATCTAAGTGGCTGTATGATAGGTGGGCTGAAAAAGAAGCCCTTCTCGACAATTTTTATAAATATGGAACATTTGAGGGTACTCAAACACTAAATACTGAAGATTCGAAAATTCAACAAGATCTGTTACGTTATCTAGTTATTCACTTATTCTTCATTACGTCTAGTTACATTCACTATGGTATGTTTTCATATGTGTTATCTTATTTTTGGTAATTTGAATACAATGAATAGACCAAATTCAAGATGAAAGACTTTGATGACAAAGATTCAATGAATCTTAAAATTATTACCTTTGGGCAAAGAATAGTTATTATCTTTGTGATCCAAATGATTTGTGAGTGATTATTTGGTAGGTACTAATGTAAAGTGTTTGAAATGCTGATATAATCAAGCCATAATTAACGATTAAATTTTAATTTCGTGTTTCCTAAATTTTTTCATAAACATGAATACTAAACGAACTTGCTAAATAAGCCAAAAATATCCGAGATTAAAATGAAATACAATTATCTGATATATCTTGATACGATGTAAAACTAAGTTTAATTCTGTTTCGTCTCGATTTGTGTGATTGAATTGAAATTATTTAATTTAAGCTTATTTTTCTTGATTTCTATTTACGCGTTTTTCGAGTTTAAAGTTCCTACAGTTCGAAGGAACATTAATGCATGAATGTTTTTCGATTCAGTATTGAAAGTACTGGAATAAAATCCGTATAAAGCTTGAGATTTGAAAATAAAATTTTAAAAGCATAAATATCATTATGAAATTATTGTAACAAACACCAATTGAAATGTGTGATTGCACTAAAAATGTAGCATAATGTTGTTGAGCGAAAGCAAACGTTTTTCAGCATAAACAGACTAGCCCTAGTTTAAAGGGAAGAAAAGATATTTTAGCAAATTTTTTAACAATTATTTTTTACCAAAATACTGCGCTAAAGGTTATGCCGAGGCTTTTTTTACATTATTAATTAATAATCTTTACGGATGAATATGTGATTAAAAGTTTGTCCTTGCGGTTACGCATTGTCAGGACATTCATTTTCCTACAAAAAAGTGATTTCTCAATAACACTAAACAAAAGTCTCAACAGATTGAATTGGTTAAAAAAGCGCTGGAACAAAGTTTGTACGGAAAAAGACAACTTTTTGTCAATTAGCTTTATTATAAATAGTCTTGTACAGGAATAAAAAAATCATCACAACCAGGAATTGATTTTAATCTCGTATCGTATATTATAGTTATAAAACGAAATATAATTCTATGCACGTATTACTAATATATCTGCCATGAAATGTTTGTTTTAATTGAAAAAGAAGGAAAGAAAAAAACGAAAAAAAATACTAATTGATTCAGAGATTTTATGATTCATTGAAAATTATACTTTCAACAGAACAATGGATGAACTAATCTTGTAAATTTTTGTTCTCATCTATAATTGTAACTGAAGGGTTGTTCTATCAATCAATAAGTTATTTGCTGTGAATTATAATGACGACATTTCAAATTGATCGTGCCTTGCTCTTGCTAGCAATTATATATACTTATATGTATACAGTATATCACATTTTGTAAATAGAATTTTTTCGTAAGCTCCAAGAGCTTTGCAAGTATACATGCGTTATACATATTATGAGTGTATAAATGAGCATTTACGTAAATAAAAATGTATGTGCGCCTCAATGTACACATGAATCAAAACAAAAATAGAAAAATCGATGTGTTAACGATGCGTCGAAAACGATAAAAAAGTGATTCTTTATATGGAAAATTACAAGAGTTAATTAGTTTTTTCACTCTAGCAAAATAAAGAAGATAATTATGGTGGGGATCGTACCTATTAAAAATGAGCGAAAAAAAGTAACAAATTTTTACCGACCATCTTACAAATAATTCACTAGATTGCTATGACTACTAATAATTAATTCAATGTATATTTTATTATCAATGAGCTCATAACAAAAGATTTTAGATGTTCGTAGCTTGGTGGATTTTTGACGTAACTTCATAAAAGTTTTCATCAATTTTTCCGTGATAATCTTGCATTATTTGAAAAGAAGAGCTTTTAATTTTTTTCTACAATCTATTTACGATTCACTTAGCTTTGTGTACTATTCAGAACTATAGAAGTTAATTGTTTTTAACATATTTTTATAAATAATATTTCGAAAATTGTGTGATAATTGCGTATCTTTTTCTGTGTTAACATCACATAAACGTAGGTGTATAAAAATCTCGAATATGAATTACTATACTATTTGTCGTAATTTTTACACGATAAGCTTCACTAATCACAAGATCGACGGAAATTATTACCGATTTTATTGTTTTTATATACTAGTATAATATGCATCAAAAGCAATTTTTTCTGAGTTGTGAGTTGTGTGTGTATAAATATTAAGGATCAAAGTGCAGTGATTAATTGAATTTAAGTAAATCATTGTATTATATGATGTACCTATCTCGATTTATTATTAATTGTAAATGCATAATATCACAAGTCACTCGTGCGCATAATTTCTGTAGATTTTCAAATAATATTGTTAGTGATTTCTTTACAGATTGTTAAGTTTTCTACTTCTGAATCCAATTTTTTATAAGTTCTGGTATGATATTTACTAGCTTCCACGTAATTTTCCTCACTGATTTTGTCTTTAAAGGTCTAATTTTCAAAAAGTTATGCACGTATGCGTAAAAAACTTCAGCCGTTCATGTGCTTTTATAAACGATATCGTATGATAAGCAAGTACTAAAAATTTACTGCTAAAAGTATCAACAGTGTACAGTACATGATATATATAACAAAATCTTAAGCATATGTATTATAAAAAAGTAAAAGCAATGAGACATGCGCAAAATACTTATTGTATACGTTTATAATTGTTTCAAGGTTCTCAAATGTATTATATCACTGTTTTTTCTTTCGATTCACGATTTTTCCTCGTAAGTTAATAACGAAAAAATAAGACAAAAAATGCAACGTCTAACGACGACGGTGTAGAGCATGATGTATTTTTACAAAGCTATCGCGGAAGGCGAAAAAAAAGTAATGGGGTTCGACAAGCAACAATTATACTTGTAGATTACTAAAGACCAACGAAACGGCATCAATAGCTGTGGACAGAGTGAGATGATATTGCACTAATAAGGTGCGTCAGATAGAAAGTCTGTGAGTTTTAAATCAAGCAAGCATAATACTAATGAATAATAAATTGTATGAAATCAAACTTCAAACTTTTGATCGTTATTTCTTCATTATTTATTCATATAATTCACATTATATACATTTGTTAAATTTCACATGTATTTTTACATATCTATAAGATAAAATAATTTATACTACATAAGCGCGTACTCTATTATAATACAATTAATGTTTTTTTGCTGTTTTTATTTTCAAACGGCACGTGTATTTACAATATTCCGGCACATTTGGCCTGGCTATGACTAATTGTACAGATTACATAAAATATATCAACGTTTTTGATGTTTGCAGACTGATTCAGTCTATTAGACTATTAAACCTTATAAAATCTTTCATAGATTTATAATCAGGCATCTAGTTTCATTTTTGCAGTTGACAGTGTAAAATTCATCAATTACACTTCGAAGTGAATGACAGATACGATAACGCATTCGATAGAATTTTACAGACTTATATTGCAAAAATAAGGTATGCAGCCAAGGCGTGAATAAAAAATAAAAATTGTCAACAATAGTCAAACTTTTTTGACGCCTTCGTTGCATCACATTAACTAATTCGAGTTCGTCGTTTTTGTTTAAAATTTTTTTCGATACATAACGTTTTCTTTTCTTTTTACTTTTTCTAATAAATCAGATAGAGGCAGTTGTATATAAGTCTTTCACTATAATTTAGAGGCTTTGGTATTTGTATATCTTCTATTTGCATTATCAGTCTTCGGCTGATTTGGAAGCTACTTATTTCGTTTATAAATAATATTTTTCTCATTAACTTGATCATTACATCACAAAAATTTCGAGACAGTTCCACAAGACATTTTTTTGTAATTAATAAAACTTTGGTGATTAACTGTTTTTTATTACATTTTTTGATCATACTGTCGTTAACCTTTGACGTGTATATTCGTTTTTTGCGCTTTTTTCTTGCGAGCCGCCAACATGTCGTAAAATGGATTATGAGATATACTTTGCCTTATGCATTTGACCCATTCGTCTTTTTCTTCACTCGTTGCGGCGGACATTCTATATACAGTGTGTTTACCTTCAACAACTTTTCCTTCACTATCAGTTTTGCAAGCTTTAATAAATTCTGAGCCTGCTGCATAAAGCTCAAAGCAGTGTGGTTTGTTTCTATCGTGAACTTCACGAACTTTGATATTTTCTAGTGGTATAATACCACGAGGTTCTTTATCTGTTGTGTACTCAAAGTAATACAAACAATTGTCATTCAAAATAAACCAGCGTCTCTTCCAACTCTTGTATCGTCCACCTTGTTTCCATAGCCAGCCTTCTTTGTCAGGATTGAAGAATGTGTGCATTAAATCATTGCCATCATCTTCAGGAATTTTGAAAGGTTCAGTTTTTATGCTCTCATATAAACTAACAAGTAGCTCTCGTGGAAGGTCACCTCCATTATTGATACCACGATTCATACTGATAAATTGTTCAACAGAGGGCTTATCTTTCACACTCGGATTATGCAACGATGTATTTAACATTATGATGGCAAAGCTTAGAACGTAGCATGTATCTGTGTTGGTAAATATATTGGTGTTCAACTGACAGTACCTTTGGGCAAAGCACTCCATCATTCTGTCTATTTTTTGGGCTTCACCAGGCAAACGAAAAGACCACAGAAATTGTCTTAAAGCTTGCACCAATATCAAATCTGTAAAGTCGTGAAGCTCAACAAAGGATTTTAAAACTCGTTCATTAAATTCATGACGTTCACCAAGATAATCACCAATTGCTGTTTTATTTAAACCTTCTCCTTTATACAAAAACTGAGCTACGTCATCTGGATTAGCAATCAGTAGGCCATGTTCAATGAGATACTCAATACCTTTTTTAGGATCCATATTAAACTTTTTCCTTCCGATGGATGTCTGTTTTGTTCTGTTTAAAGGCTTGATTTGTTCTTCGCTAATGAAATTATTGCCGTCCATGGTCTCCATTTCAGCGACCACTTCACCCAATTCATCCTTCAGTTGCTGTATCTCCAGCAATAGCTCTGACTTTTTCCTCCTTATGTCTATTAAAAGCTTCTGTTGGTCAGGTGTTAACTCAGCGTTAACCTGATCAGCTTGATGATCAGAGATATTACTGAGGCTGGCTACCAGCGCTGAGTCTTCCAGTACTTGCCACATTGTGTGATGCAACCAACAATGATAATAAAGGCCTGACTAATTGAGTGTTAAGATAGAACAAGTTCGCATATATCTATATACGCGAGTGCTGTGTCGTTGTGCTTGTGTGTGTATATATGTATGAGTGAAGTATGCTCGTGCTATACCGCATACGACATAACAAACTAGTGCAATATATCTAACACACTTTACTAGCACGCACGCACGATTCCACTGACATTTAAGAAAAGCTATTTTTCCAACACATGCTTCGTACGAGTAATTCACTTGGCTCGGTTTTCAGCCCATTCATGCTTCTTCGACTAATCAGCGGGCGACGTCATTGGGATATTATTTTTGAATTAATGCCTGATATCTTTATAAGCGTATAACTGGCCTACGAGTATCAGTTCTAAAAATTTCCCATGATATATTTTCGGAGCAAAAACGGTATTAGCTCGGCTCCTCTCTTACTCTCTCTCCTATGCTCACTCTCTTCCACTAAGACACATAAATGTGTGTTTCTGAGAGCAACGGGGAGTAAACAACGCAGGCACAGCACCGAGTATAACGATACGTCTATATACACACAAACACTTTAGACAGAAGCACCCTACTTTTTGATATTATAACTGACACCGCAGCTGACACTCGGCCCGTATTAAACGCTTGTGTCAACTGAAAAGTAGGAAAAGCTAACAGCGACGCGGTGATTCAGGGCGGAGAAACCGAGAATGCATAAACGCATACGTATGCGCCTATTGTCGTTATCGTTATATTTAGAAATAAAATTCAGCGCTGCTGCTGGCTGCAACTGATATACACGCCAACTGTGCAATATGTGTATATATCATGTGTGCGAATGAACTGCGCTGGACACGCAGCGGAGTGCGCGTCGGCAAGGTAGTTTTGCCCCGAGAAACAGTCGCTAAAGTGGAATACGTGTACATTGTATGGATCAATATATAGATCCTTGTATGCAAATCTGTAATATTAAATGATTAAGAAATCGGAGCGATATACGGCCAACAAAAGCGCGGGTACTCTTAGCGATAAAGAGCTTCGCAGCGGGTCTATTTTTATTTTCATTTTTTGCCGTATCATGACTCATCTATAATCTCGTTGAAGCGGAGGCGCGATCGTCGCGTTTCCGGCTTAATATGCAGGGAAGCTTTAATTTTGTCACTCGACACATCTGTGCTTTTTTTATGCCCATACGAGGATGTTTATATATTATTTCGAGAAACGAGGAAGTATTTTTGCATCGATCGGTGTGCAAATGTCAGACGTGTGAAAAATACGACGACGACAATAAATCGCAGTATTAAAATATCAGAAGTAATAATTTGTTCATAACTCGTACCGTGAACACAATTTTATTTATTGATATTTTGATAACGAACAAAATCTTGCCGTCTTTTTGCGAACTGCGCAGTTCGAAAGTCCCGCCGTCACGATACGAGTCGTCGCGCGACCGTTGGACGTAACGCGACAGCGATGTTTACACGACCGAGGTGGCGTTGTCGGCTTTGTTTGCACCTGTTTCGCGCGGGAAAATGCGGCGGACTCGCGCGCGTTTTCACGGGCTCAGACATCGCGCGTCGGCCGTCTAGTGTACACACATTCGCGACACGTATTCCCGTCGCTTCTTTTTAGCTCGGTTTTTAACCTTTGTTTTGTACTT
Organism: Trichogramma evanescens; assembly: GCA_902732785.1. Classification (NCBI taxonomy): domain Eukaryota; kingdom Metazoa; phylum Arthropoda; class Insecta; order Hymenoptera; family Trichogrammatidae; genus Trichogramma; species Trichogramma evanescens. Next base: position 5,450 of record CACVKI010143281.1, on the reverse strand, counting down.
TGCCTAGAGTTCGCGAGCGTTTTCCCTGGTGTGCATCGGTTGTTTCTGCAGTGCCGTGAAAGAAAATTAATTTCGGGCGATCCTAGTGGCTCGCTGGAAACCTTTTGTCAGAGGAGGTATTCTGGTATTCTGTTGGACGCGTATACGCATCGCAGCGCAGCAGCAGAGCAGCAGCATCATGTCGCAACAGTCCGTCGTCACCGAGTACTTCGCCACGAGGAAGCGGCGGGCCAGCGAGGATCTCCGAAATAAGTCGAAGGTTCTAATCCTCGACGGCAATGAGACGCAACCGCAAAAGGTTTTGCCCATTATCAGGGAAGACGAGACGAAGCAAACGAGCATGGCTAGTCTGGTGAGTCTGATCGTTACGCTTGTACGTTATTATTTCATCGATGCGAGGACGAACGGACATTTAAAGGGCCCCCTTGAGCGTCGCGTACAAAAGGGAGGGTGGTTAAAAGGAACGGCTGCGAGGCTTGTTTACGCGCCAGCTGTGCTACGTGTACACAAAATGGGTCGTCGGCCGTCGTTGCCGCGAGTTCGGAGCTGATCGGACCCTCGCACATATTTTTAGACGCCTCAATATACACGCATAACACAGCCCGTGTATATGTGTGAATATGCCCAATTTCGTGTTATACACACGGATACAGGCCTCTATCGGACGCGCGTCGGGTTATAATGGAATTCTATAATCTTACTCGGCGCTTTTCGAAACTAATGAAATTCACAGATAACCTGAAGACTTCAACGCGGCCTGTATTGTTGTCTTAATGATAATGGCCAGCGAGAGAAACTTTTTTTCACTCGTTCGATGAGACGTAATTACATTTTAAATGTTGCTCATCTTGTTAGCCAAAGAAAAATGATATCTAAGTGAATTTGAATGGTCACCAAGCGTGATGATGAATGTGAAATAATGTTCTATGAATGAAACTCTCATTGTCTAAATTTCCTTATGCAATTGTCATTTCGATTCAATAACTGATGAAAATGCTGATGAGAATTTTTCGAACGACATAATCGTGACATAATTTGTATTTCCCAATCGAAGCGTAAGCTCGTAATAAACAAAAGATGGTATTTAGTTCATTGTTGCAAAACACTACTGCAATTTTCAAGGCCTCAATTTTTTACGTCTGGAGTATGCATCGAGTTTGACATACATCGTGCTGCAATGTAATACAACTCTTTTGTCTCTTGAATTTTGTTTGCATTACGATGCATTAATATTGCCAAACTGTCGCGTAAAATAAATTTTCCTCGTGACGTTTCTCTCGGTAAATTAAATAACATCGAATGAACTCGATTATTAAAAATACCGTCGTCGACTCCGATTCACTCGCGTTCGAGCGTCCAACTCGACACGCTCCGACTTGAACTCGTAATTTTTATTTATTTTTGAAAAAAAGAAACCATGAATAAAATTTGGCTCGTGTCTTCTTTTCCAGCAAAATAAACTGGAACCCAAGAGAGGATCCGTGGTGAGAAATTTGAAGTTCGATGCCGACGAAAAGACAACGACAAAGTCCGCGACACCGCGTGCAAGAACGCCGAGAACGCGCCGCAGCTCGGTCACCGAAGACAAAAGTCAGACAGATATTCGCGAGGCACTTCTGAAGCAGACCCAAGAATCAGACAATAAGAATGTCCTGTTCGCCAAACTCGGAAATTTGAGCCCAAAGAAGACACGTTTGCGCACCACGCGAGCTTTGAAAAAAGCATTGGAGGAGGAGGAGGAGGAAGAAGAGGTGACGAAAATAGATGAACCTGTCATATGCAAGACCCCGACCAAAGCCAAACCATTGGTACAGATGAATATCGATGAAATCAAAACCAAACTTAACAAAAGTTCCAGATTAGCGGAATTACGCGAAAGGATAAATAAACTCAAATCTAGTGAAGATAAAGTAAAGGAACTCGAGGATAAATTGAAAAATAAAAAAGTAGAAACTAAAAAGAATAACTTGAAGCTCAAAGGATTCAATCAACTCGAACTGGAAGTGCCAGTTAGTCCTCAAAAAGCTATGAAATCTCCACAGAAATTCACAACTCCTACAAAGAACAATGTATTACTTTCTCCTAAAGCTAGCCCAGCTAAGCGACTATTATTCGAGCCCAAAGAGACACCAGCAAGTCCTGTAAAAGCTAGTCCCACGAAAACTCCTGCTTACCACAGATACCAAGGACTCGTCGATGATGGCAAATCTGGTCTAATCTTGCCTTTCCATTATAGGCTACTAAACGAAACATTCTGCAGCTTGGATACCTGCGTCGCTATGTTATACAATAGGAAAGAAAATGCCACATTTAGTAAATTAAAACCAGCAGTTCAAGAAATAACGCGCAAAGATTTCAATTTGGACCATCTTGCACAGGTTAATATTCATTTCAGTAATTTTCAAAATTTGTATCTTTACATTGCAATACATTACATACTTTTTTACCCATTCATTTGCAGATTAAAACTATATATCCGGAGTCATACAATTTCAAACAAGAGAAATTACGCAAGTTCGGCGGCTTGAGAGGAGAGGAGACCTATGAGCTTGTCATCACACCTGTTATCGAATCTAATGAAAGATCGGGTCGTAACACTCCGATCGAAGAAGATATTCTTAAGTCTGATCTAAACGCTCGCATGAGCTCGGCCGAACTTTTGAAACGTAAGCGTAAATTCTTGACAGCTTTGATCGACATAGCGAAAGAATGTCATGAAAAATTCTTGCAAACACTCGGTACGCCCATGAAGGTCGATAAAAATAATTTAACGCGATGGCATCCGGCATTCGATGTGGAAAGTTGCAGAGAAATTCCCAAAGCTGAGCTGCCTCAAGCACCCAAGCCTCAAAAAATAACTACAGCCAGGGAAATACTGGAAAAGACTAACAAATTCATAAACGACAACGCTAGAATGAAAAAAGCGATCGAAGCTCTTGCCGAACAAAAAGCACGAGTTGCTGCTGGAACGCAGACTCCTACAACTAAATCGACACTTGTTAATGGTAACTTCAATTTACCTACATTTTGCTTTATCAAACTAATGCAACAACTTTTATAAAACTGAAAAATTTATTTATCAGGTTCGGCAACGCCAAGTACTACGCCACATCTCAACTCATCGATAATCGACACACCTCCGGCAACTCCCCGAACTCCGGCAACAACGAACAGTGCTCTTCTCAAGGGCATTCCAACGTCTTTACTGGAAAAGATCAGGGCGAAACAAGCAGCCAAAGATTTGGAAAGGATGACAAGAACCTCGAACATGGACAAAGACGCGATAGTGTATGCGCGATTGCCAGAAATGGCGAAAATTATACGCAACATATTTGTTGCTGAAAAGAAAAATGTCTTAACGATGGAAGTGGTTGTGAAGAAACTTGACGATTCGTATCGAACGAAACTCACGCCTACTGAATTAGAGGAACACATACGACTAATTTGTAAATTGGTTCCTCTTTGGACAGCAGTGCACCATGTTCGGAAAGTAGATTATCTTAAGTTGGCTAAGGACTTTGACATGGCCCAAGTTATCAAAAGACTGGAAGTTCTTGCTGATGAAAAAGCCTAATGTTTTGTATTGCCTAGTTTTTGTATAAAGTTTGTGATTTAGTGATCCTGACAAGAAAAAAAACGAAAAGAAATTGGAAAATGCAATTGATATTCGTGCCATTACATATAATGAACTTAATTTAAATGGCAGCAGTTAAAACTATATATAATTATTTTTGCATAGAAAATGCATGTTATAGAAAGAAATTTTTTTCGAATATTAACTTAGAATATTGATATTTTCCGGTGCGATAGTATTATATTATTTTTTTTGCATGGATCTTCATAGTGTGTAGTTAAAGTTTTTCTAGTTTTAACGTAGATTTACAATGTATATTTCTTTATCGCGTACTTAGTCGTTATCTGTACTCAACTCAGTTCAAAGTGAATTTAAAGCGACAATTGAAAACGTATGTAGTGAAATTTGATATCGGTTTACAGTCAATCGTAAAAATCGTTTGATAGTATTGTTAAAATAATACGTACTCAACGAGTGTTATCTCTGTAAACTATAAAATATAAACTAATACTGAAAACAAAATCAATGTATAACATTTTTTTTTCTTTAAATATAAATGAGTTTATATTTGTATAAATCAATTTTTTTTATTATATAAAAATTGATGAAATTTCATAAGAAACATTTTCTATAGCTTATTTATATACATATTGTTATAATCTATTTTTCCTTAATATTAAGTTAAAAACAATTCACATAAACATCTAAATTACGCGACGTTTACGTTAGACTTTTGTAAAACATAAACAATTCCTGCGAAACGTTTCTGCCACTCGTCGAGTGTGGCTCCGTGAACAGTTTTATCACTAAATAGTTTGGAAGCTACTTCACGTAAAGTCTGGTTAGACCTGCAAAAAATGTTCACGTTTTATATTGATTCAAACATTGGATATTCGGATTTTTGATTGAAAAATTCTTCGAAGATACTTACCAAGCTTTCGAAACACGTTCAAATTCTTCGCTGTGTTCTTTAGTTCTTTCATTCGCTACACTTGCTAAACGCAATAATTCAAAAAGTCCTTGCACTGAATCTACAGTAACTGTTGGTGATTCAACTAATGGTTGCCAACTATCACTTTGAATCGGCGTAATTTCTTCATTCATGCGTTTGGTCAATGTTTTATTTGCCATGTAAGTTTTATAAAAATCAACGAGATAATAGATTGGCATGTGTAACATAGGAAAACTTGATATTATGTCGCTTCTATTTGTAAATTTAATCGTCGTCGTTGCTTGATTGTAGCACGTACGCAGGTGCTTATAAGAACCAATATCACCTTTCAACATAATTTTCCGTAGAGCTTCCATTTCTACATCGTTGTGGAAAATCATTAATTCGATTTCTATGTCGGACCATCTGCTGGTTTCCTCCCTTGTTTGGAGTAATTGGAATTTTTCCATTTCGGAGTGAAGAGATTCCCTTGTTTTTGAAATTACCGTGCCAGCGGTTTTGAGAACACCAAAAGCATTCTGAATTTCTTGAACACAGTCGTACTGCAAGAAAATGAATATCGTAATTATGATCAATTTTCATAATGAAATTACCAAAATTTGGGATATAATTACAATTTTACTATCCATAGTTTTAATTTCCATGATCAATTGTGCTAGAACATCATCGGCCAACATATTATCCTTGGGTAAATCTTCTGTGCTTTCTAATTCTTTTTGCAATTCAGTTTGTAAAACTTCCAATTTTTTTACTTCCAAGGCCAAAGGTAACCAATCCATCAACTCGGATCGTTGTTTTTCTATTACTTCCTAAAAGTTAAAAAAAATTATTTATGTGCAAGTTGATTTATAATAATGAAAGATTATATAGTTACTTACTTCAATTTTTTGAACATACTCCATTGTTTTAACTTCATTATTCTTC